>PVKS010029361.1:0-25434 GCA_004027875.1 Aplodontia rufa | reverse complement strand
ACTAGCTGCTACTCTATTTATCCATTACAACAGCCAATAGGGTACAATGCAAACACCTTTCTCCAATTGTAACAAATGAGTGGCCGAATAGCTTAGTCATGCGGTCAGGCAGTTTGCTAATTACAAGCCAGCTGGACCCCTTAGAGTTGTTTACCACCAATTCTTCTACAAGCCAGCTGAACCTCATGTTCCCAACATTGATCCATTTTGATTTAATTTTTGTGCAGGGCGAAAGATAAGGATCCACATGGCTGTCCAATTTGACCAACACCATTTGTTGAACAGACTATCTTTCTTCCACACTATGCTTTTGCACTCTTTTTATACAATATCAAATAGTTAAATATATGTATGGGGTTTTGTCTCAGGATCTTCTATTCTGTTCCACTGATCTTCGGTTCTGTTTTGATACCAATACCATGCTGTTTTTGCTACTACAGCTCTGTAGTATAATTTCTGGTCAGGGATTGAGATACCCCCTACTTTTTCCTTCCTGTAGAGTAATGTTTTGGCTAGTCTGGGTCTCCTGTTATTCCATATGAACTTGATTATTGCTTTTTCTATATCTGTGAAGAATGCCATAGGTATCTTGATGGAGATTGCATTAAATCTGTATAGGGCTTTGGGTAGAATGGCCATTTTTATTATATATTGATTCTGCCTAACCATAAGTATGGAATGTTTTTCCATCTACTCAGGTCTTCTGTAATTTCTTTTTTTAGTGTTTGATAGTTTTCTTTGTAGAGGTCCTTAATATCCTTTGTAAGATTAATGCCCAAGTATTTCATTTTTTTGGAGGAGATGGTGAATGGGAGAGATTTCCTGATTTCTTCTGCAGATTTGTTGCTGGAGTAAAGAAACGCTAGTGATTTGCTGGAGTTGATCTTATAGCCAGCTACTTTGCTGAAAAGTCCTATAAGTTCTAGGAGTTTTCTGGCCGATGTTATTGGGTCTTCTAGGTATAGAATCATTTCATCAGTAAATAGAGATAATTTAACTTCCTCTTTTCCTACATGAATACCTTTGATTTCCTTGTCTTGCCTGATAGCTCTGGCAAGGGTTTCAAGGACTATATTGAACAAGAGTGGGGAAAGCGGACAGCCTTCTAGACAGGGATACTCTTAAAGCACATATTTCACAGGCCCCTACGGACTCAACCGATGTCTTAGGCCACAAGCAGTCTATCAGATGCCAGGTTTCCCCTTTCGGTGAACTATGACCGAATAGGCCAGCAATGAAAAAGTTGAGCCAAGTATCTCCCCTTCATACAGACAGACTGTCCCAACCCACCCTGGATGAGTGTTGCATTTCCCCACACTGGAAAGTAATAGTACCTGCATGAGAGAAGGTATCCCCTGATCAGTCACCCCGCAAATACCCTGAGGCACTGCCAGCCCCAGGCAGGACAAGTGCCTCCATGCCCTATCTCAAGATGCCATGGAATACATGCCCAACTCTGACCCTCACCCAGCCTGAACCAGAGCAGGGAACAGCAACAGTCACTGAGGAGGCAAGGCAGAGGGTGGGTGATGCCTGGGTGCAAAGCACTGGGAACGGCAGAGCAGACAGTAGAGTACGCTTCCTGGGAGACCAAGAAACAGGGCTGCATGATAACCAACCCCACCATCCACTCACCCCACAAATACTCTGCTGTCCCAGCAGACTCCACTTATTAAACACCAATTCAAAGACAAAATTATTCAAAATTTCAAAACAGTCACAGAACACTAAACCCCAAGTGCTGGGCTCTTCTAAGCATGGCATTCTATGCAATGCCCATGAAGCCGGCCCTCGCTGCAGCATAGCCCCATACTACACATCAGAAAATAAAATAATGTCTAACATATATAATGCCAGACACTATTCTAAGCACTTTACATGTATTAACTCATTAATCCTCAGAAGAATTTATAAAGTATATGCCACCATTGCCCCCATTTTATAGATGAAGTAACTGGTATCCAATGTCACTCTGTAGTGGACACATTGAGAATTCAAACCCGGGCTGGCTGTAGAAGATTCTTATTGGAGAACTAAAAGAGGAGTGAATTAACCCACACATTAAAAAAAAAAAATCACATTTATAAGCATTGCACTGTTGTAGGCTTTGTCTTACAGCCAATTTCTGGAAAATAAAATCCTCATTCATTGCAGGTACCTTGAGTTAATAAGCTGTCATCTTGATCTAGTTAGAGTGTCAAAAGCAGCTATCAGTAGAGTTAGCCATATCAAAGGGCAGAAAAGAGTAAGCAGAAAAGCAAGGGGGGGTGAATACAGCTAGAATTGTTACTTTTTATTTTTTAAACAATCAATTTTTATTTAGTTTTCACATGGCTTTCGCTGCTCTGAGACTTCGTTGTGTACCTTGTGCTGGGGTTTGAACTCGCTCACTTGTGCATGCTGGGCAAGCGCTGTAACCACTGAGCCACCGCTCCAGCCCCGAATTGTTACATTTTAAAACCCTCTGTAGATGGCTGCTCCAACTGTAGCCTAACTTCTATATTGCCCTGCCCAAGGTTTTGCAGCTAATTAATGATGGAACTGAGCCTCAAATCTGTTTGTCCTGGGGAGAAAAATTAGCAGACACCTCTATTATATTCTTGTCGCATGCTCAGGTCCCTCCTTGATAAGGCTGGACTAGAAAGAGAAGGAGGTTGGTACAAGGGGGATGTCAAACAACATCTGCCTTACTACTAACTTTATTTTCTTTTTGTCTCTCTTATTAAAGGTGATTCGTGTTTCTTTGTATAACTGCTAATGTTAACTACAGCCATTTTATTTTAATCGTAATTACTACTGTAGTTACTATTTTAATTGAACTTACTGTTATAAAATCCTGATTATAATGGAGGGATTGCTGGATCAACTTGTCTAACACATCCCTTCAAATTAGGAGAATTCCAAGATAACATGCAGTGAAATCCTTGACTCCTCTGCCTGCAAATCACCAATAAAATGGATCCAATAACCCTAACTTTATTTGTGAAACTTGCAAGTGGCCAGATGAGGAGCCATAACTTAATTGCTCTACCAACTTTCTTTCACCTCAGAGTATATTTGCCACCACATAAAATCATGACATAAGACTCAACATGCTTACCAAGTTTTTGGTCACGAATTTCAGCTCAGGAGGTATACATATTAAACTATTTCATTTGCTCTCATGGTAGGCTTTCAATCATGCTTTGTCAAATCTTTTCCTGTCCTACAAATGTGTCTTTGTCCTCTTCTACAGTTTAAGAATCACTTGTTTATTAAAATTCAGTATTGTTTAAAACTTAAACCTCAAATGCAGGTTAAAAGTCTAATTTGCCGGGGCTGGAGCAGTGGCCTGGCAGTTACAGAGCTTGCCTGGCAAGCCTGAGTACACGGGTTCAAACCCCAGCACCATGTACACAACAAAGTGTCTGAGCAATGAAGGTCACATGAAAAACTAAATAAAATTGATTCTGTCCTTCTCTCTCTCATTCACTGTTCCTCTGTCTTTATAAAAAAAAAAGAAATCTAATTTGCCATCTACTAGGATCCTCTGTATTTAAGATGTTGAAGGAACTAGAGAGCAGATTCTAGGTCTCCCCCTTCTTTACAAGATCTAGTTCTTACAATTCATTGGACCAGAAAAAAAGCCATGGACACTCAGTATGTGTTTCTTTAAATACTAGCCACTCTTAAGAGTCTTATGTTGATTGTGTCTGTTCTTCTGTCTGAGGCTGATGCCCACATGCTGGCCCTCTCAATTGCTACACATATGAGTTCTTCAGAGGGCCCTCTAGGTCCTCCATGCCATACTATTTTCTAGTGTCAGAGTACCTGCCCTCAGTGGTATGCCCACCAGTCTTGTGCTGATATATTCCCCTTGCCAGGCAGGTCATCATCTTGGTAGAACATGAGCAAGCTGACTCAAATGTAACTCATTTGACTTGTCCCACAGGAATTTCTAGTGTGCTCACAAATGCAGGCTGCTTCACCACTGCTCCTTCACTCTGCCCTACCGTTTCTCTTAGTTCTCTCTTCCTTGCTTAATAGGCACAGGGACACATCAGAATGTTTTCTGCTCAAAAGATGATGAACAAGGAGTGGAAGGCCAGTCTTTCATTTTGCAGGCATAGCCAGTCTTTGATTTAATCTCTCAGAGCCCTACTGTCACCTTTGAAACCAGCCTTAAGACTAGACTCTCCTCATACCATAAACACTGTATTTCCCTCAAAGATAAGTGACCTCATAACTCTTGCCCCCTGCCATTCCCCATATATCTTATATGGAGGTTGTGATGGTGTCTGGACCCAATTGCTGAAGTTTTTCTTTGGATTCTTTTAATCCTTATTGTTGTCAGGGATGAGTCTGTCCTGCCAAGCAACAATAAATTAACAAGTACTCTCCATGCTTGTTATAGTCATATGCTCATAGAAGGAGCATTTTTTGATGCAGAGCAAAGACCTTGAGAAATTCTTGCTAAACAGCAAGAAATTAAATAAATGTTAGCTATTCTGCCCTTTGGGGGGAAAGAACTAAGATTATAAAAATGCTTAACAAAGGAGGGTAGTATATCAGATATGGTTTGACAAAATGGATAGTATTGAAAGACGATATTTCAGACAAAAGGTGAATATGAACAAAGGTTGGGATTTGGAAAATTGAGGAGCAGATTTGGGGAAGCAGGTAAGCTTTTTTTTTTTTTTAAGAGACAGAGGGACAGTGAGGGAGACAGAGAAAGAGAGAAACAACTTTATTTAGTTTTTCACATGGCTTTAGTTGCTCCAACACTCAGTTGTGTACGTGGTGCTGGGGTTTGAACCCAGGTCCTCATGCTTGCCAGGCAAGCCCTGAAACTGCTGAGCCACCGCTCCAGCCTAGCAGGTAAGCTTTTTTACAGTGGAAAAAGTAGGATGTAGGATCAGAAAAGCTGGCTGAAAACATCAGATCAGGATTATTGAGGCCAGAATTAAGGAATATAGATTGAGGTGAAGTCAAAAGGCTTTTCAGCAGAGTGAACTGTGAAAAGGGTGGTTCTGGGAAGGATGATTCTTTGGGAAGGTATGGAAGAGTGTAGAATAAAAGAGAACAGAGAAGTAGCATTATAACAAGTTAAAAATGAAAGTCTAAGGAGGCCGCAAGGAATAAGGGAACACATGTGTAAGCAATATAGGGATTATTGGCGATTTTTGGTGACAGATTTTATAGGATAGGATATGCAAACATATTCTTAAATACGTGCTGTATGGCCACTAATCCTATCAGATGCTCCAAATCAGCAACGGATTCTCTAGTCAAAACCCCAACATAATATAGTCCCCACTTAGAAATTCATAGTTTATGAAGTTGAGTTTTTGAGGATTTTGTAGTTTCTGGATATGAGACCCCTGTCAAGCCAATGAATACATGAGAAAGTACTCTAAATCACTAGTAATCAGAGAAATGCAAATGAAAACTACTTTAAGATTTCACCTCACACCAGTCAGATTGGCAAAAATGAAGAAAATAAACCATAATAGATGCTAGAGGGGTTGTGGAGAGATAGGTACACTAGCACACTGTTGGTGGAACTGCTGACTGGTACAGCCACTCTGGAAAGCAGTGTGGAGAATCCTCAGAAAACTGGGGATGAGCCCACCATATGATCCAGCCATTCCTCTCCTGAGTATTTTTCCAGGGGATTTAGAATCAGCCCATTACAGTGACTCAGCAAAATCTATGTTCATAGCAGCTCAATTTACAATAGGTAAATTATGGAAACAACCAAGATGCTCCTCACTGGATGAATGGATTCAAAAACTGTGGTACATATATATCATGGAGTTCTACTCAGCATTTAGAAACAATGCTATTGCAGCCTTTGAAGGTAAATGGATGGCTATGGAAGAAATCGTGCTGAGTGAAGTCAGCATAACCCAGAGATCCAAGGGTCAAATGTCTTCACTTATCTGTGGAGGCTGGAGCTAAACCCTGACCATTGTGAAAGGTGGTCAGCACTCATGTATTAAATCCTGATAAGGTGTAGTGACATACAACCTTAGGCATTTGTAGAGATACATTAGGAAGGGGCAGAGGAGGGATAAGGGTGGGTTATTGGGGGGACTCTAGGGGATAAATCTAATTTTCAGAATATAAATATATTATTTCATTGGAAGCATGTTTGTTCAACAAATTTCTTAATAAATAAATAAATAAAATAAATATTCTTTATACTATGACGTTTTAACATCTCCAAAATTTTTTCTAACTAAGGAGAGACTGCCCTTCCCAAAGCTAGCCAATTCTTAGAGATAGTAAAGAACCCACTGGGAGTATGCTTTACATATATAAACTAACCAATCCCAAGCCATACCTCCTCTAATTTGCCAATACAATCCAAGAAACAGTATTCCTTTACTTTAATCACCCAAGGGCCTGATCACAGACAACTAGGGACCACCCCTATACCTTAGAACCTGCAGGAACTCTTAAAACTAGTAAATTCTGAATTACGTATACTGTCCTGCCTTTAGCAGATACAGTGGAAAGTGTAAAGAAAAGAAAGAAAGAAAAAGAAATTCATAATTTAGATAAAATGGAAATCCTAAAGGGGGAAAAAAAGTCATGGCCTTGTTTAGCCCGGAATCTCCCACAATGATCCAATCAATGGTCATAGAACTTCCTGTTTCATAATTCTTATGGAATCAATGTTCCAAAACCATATTTTGGGAACCACAAGGCCATTTTATATGATATAAATAGATTAATATAGTGACTTGTACATTAATAGTATATTTTCTTTATAAACAATATAAAGCATAATTATGTAATTTTATAACAGCATAGTACCAACACTCAGAATAGAAACTCCAAAGGGCTGGAGCAGTGTCTCGGCAGTTATCGCCCTTGCCCAGCATGCACAAGTACACGGGTTCAAACCCCAGCAACCACATACACAACTGAGTGTCAGAGCAATGAGAGCAATGAAAGCCATGTGAAAAACACAATAAAAATTGGTTCTCTCTCTCTCTCTCGCTCTCTGTTTTTTCTCTCTCTCTCTTTAAAAAATAAAAAAGAATAGAAACTCCAAGTACACAACTGTTGTAATGGCAGGTTGTAGGGTGAGGTGGTAAATAGCATTTCACTCATACATGTACTATATGTTTTTCCAATGAAAGAGGCTCATCTAGCTAAAAAGTTGTAGTACTTATTACTTTATATCAAGCATAAAGTATTGCTGATACTGTTTTTTAAAGCATATAAACAAACCTTATAAAAGGAATAGGCTTTACTGCCAACAATAGAATAATGGTGAATATAGGTTTCAAAAGCCATTTCTTTATATCTATTATACTGTTCAAATACCAAATTGATAGAAAACTTTGGTTTTATCATCTTTCTTATATTATGTTTTAATATTTCTTTTATAAAATCTATTTCAAAAGGCTTTTTTTTTCCTGTGATCAGATGTATAGTTAGTTACTTTACTATTCACTCTGAAAGTGCGTTTAATAATAAAAAATATATAATATGTCAAAAGGAAGAGTGGTGGGGCTGGAGCAGTGGCACAGCAGTTACGGCACTTGCCTGGCATGCATGAGGACATTGAGTTCAAACACCAGCACCATGTACACGTACACAATAAAGTGTTGGAGCAACAAAAGCCACATGAAAAACTAAATGAAATTGATTCTCTCTCCCTCTCTCACTGTCCCTCTCTCTTTTTATTAAAAGAAAAAGGAAGAGTGGAAAATTAGGAATAGGAAAAGACACTTTCAGTTTTTGTTTTATAAATATTATATAAATTGTATTGTTTCTACATTATATTAATTTATTATAATCATATGTATTACTGTTAATAGTTTTTCAAAGTTCATAAAATTTGTTTTTAAGGAATTACAGTATATAATTAGTTTAGTGGGTATTTATACGTCGGTTAAAAACTTAAGGAGTTCAAACATACAGATACTATTAAAAGGCTTTTGTATGTGCATCACGTAATTGGGAAATATATTAACATTTTAGGAAATTAAAAATCTTGAAAAGTAAATATCCTAAACTTGCCCTGTTAACCAGTCACAAATGTGAGTTCTCAGGCTTTCCACCCTGATTCAGTATTGGTATAAAAAGTGGCATATGCTGCAAAAGCTCTGCCACAATGTCCTGCTACAAAACAGTTGTAACATTGGTTGCTGGGCAATGGACAACTCAGCAAACCCAGCTCCCTTCATTTCTACGTTTATTTATCTAGATTAATGATGTAGACCATCATAAACAAACAAGATATTTGTTATATAAATAGGATGGCTAATGCATTTCAGGAAATTTTAAGATTTTCCTTAGTGTTCATATGTACTTTCAATGCTTTTAACCTTGAAAGAGATATAGGTTGTTTGGAAACCAAAATTAAAGTTAGATTGAAAGGGTACAATATGATCTCCTTACCTCATGATAAATCATAGCATGAATCTTAGGAAGGTAAACTAGGTTTTCCATTTGAATTGTTTCCAAGCAGATAGAAAGAAGTTATAGAATAATCCATTTATATTAAAGTACAGAACAGTCATATCAGTTAGAGGAGGAAAATCTCAAGTTATTCTTGGTGCTCTTTCTCTATCAAAATTAAAAGGAAAATATAATTCAAAAGAAATTTTTTAACCAGTAAAACAGAATATTATAATTCCAATTTCTGTTACAATGTGTTTATTCATTTATAAGAGCCATGAAAGTTGCAAATACAGTATATTTCTAAAAGGCTACAAGATATGATGTCTGTCAGTTGTGATAGCTGTACTGCACAATATTAAGTCAGTACAAATGCTCCATGGTCTCTGAACAGATTGTTTCCACAATTTAGTATCTATGTACTAAGTTAATAAAAGTGTATACTGTTCCATTTCCTCAGGCTTTAACTTAGCAGAGTTGCAAAAACAAAATGAAATAATAAACAATCATTTAAGTGTGAAATGTAAAACATCACCCATGACACAAAGTCTAATAAAAATCATAATAAACATTAAATCTGATATACTGGAATTGGACTTTAGAGCTCAAAAAATTGTTGTTATAGTCTATTCTGGTTATCATGGTAATCAGTGGGAAAGTTTTGGGGATTTTTATCTTAGTAGCTGCTTCCACTATTTTCCACCCTCTTACCACTGTAATCCAAAAACTACCATCTTAGTACACTTAGCTATTTCCTTTAAACAACCAATATGCTCAATCAAAATTATCTTACTGCTTATAAGTGAGTGTGTAACAAAGCTTAAGTGAGGGCTCTCTCTTAAAATACTTGGGTTGTCTTCTATCCTGTCTGCATATAATTCAGCCACATTGACTACAGTACCATTAATTTGACTGAGGCTTGTCCATCTTTAGATAATTCAGTGGCCATTATTCAGTAAGATTATCTTATTTAAAAGGCCAATGTAGAAAAGTTTAGTAGTGACATAAGCAAGATAGTGGAATAGGAAGCCCCAGACCCTCCTTCCTCCCACAGAAACACTGATTTGACAACACATAGACCAGTTCCCTTTGCACGAAACCCAGAACCCAGTTAAAAGGTTCCCCAAAAAAGTACAAAACCAGCTGCGCCTAGGCTGGTAGGAAAATTCATGGCACTCTTACGGTATTCCCCTGACAACGCCATGTATTCAGGAGTTGTCTTAGCCCGTTTGAGATGCTACAACAGAACAGACTGGATAATTTATAAACAACAGAAATGTATTTCTGATTGTTCTGGAAGTTGGGAAGTCTTAGATCAAGGTACCAGTAGGTTCAACGTCTGGTGAAGGGCCATTCCTCATAGATGGTGCCATCTTCCTGTCCTCACATGGTGGAAGGGATGGAAGGGCAAGAGAGTGCTCCCTTTGGCCTCTAGCTCTTTAAGTAGGATACTGATCCCATTTATGAGGATGAGCCATGATGATGTAATCACCTCTCAAGAGCTCTACCTTTTAATATTGTTGAATTGGAGATTGCTTCAACATGAATTTTGGAGGAGACATCATATTTGAGAAGGACACTATAAGTACCTGTCCCCTTTCTAGGGAAAGAAACAGAAGACTGGACCATAATTCTAGTGTTTTGACCTTTGAGGAGGTCTGGCCGGGTACTGTGTTCTGTGTCACTTCTCACTGATAGAACTTGGCATACTAAAAATGCCTGAAGGCCACTGAAAGCAATGGCACTGGGTGTGGGCTGCTGCTCCAGAGGACCTGTAGTATAGTAGACATAGACTAGTATAGCTTGGTGACCTCACCCTCAGGGGGAAACAGAAACACAAATCATGTATCCAACATCCCAGCTTTTCAGGTGACTGCCCTGGAGCTGGTTTGTTTGGTTTTGGGGGGTTATTTTTGTTATGTTTTATTTTTCTGGCCTGACTCAAGGCATTGATGAGACCCAACATCCCAACATGCTCTAGATTCCTAGGGACTACTGAAAACAAACACACAAAAAGATACAGTGCTTTCAGGAACTGTGGTACAGCAGTGAGACACCAGAGGGAGCAAGAGATTATAAGCTCCTAAACAAAAGAAAACAGCAAATCCTTCTAAGTACGAATCTCAACACACAGGAAAGATTTAAGCCCCCAAAATCCCTTACTGGGTTTATTGTTAAAAGTCTCTTCTTGTACAAAAACCTGAAAACACTAAGAGAAGTAACTTGTTTTTGGTTTTTTTTATATCCAAATATGTAGATACCAAGGCAAAGTTATAAGGAAAATGAAGAAACAGGGGGAAATGACCCAATCAAAGGAACAAAATAAATCTCCAGAAACAAATTCTTAAAAAAGTAGATATGTGAATTATCTGACAAAAACATTCAAAATAACCATCATAAACATAACTCAGGAAGCTCAGGGGGGAAAAATGCCTTTTTTTAAAATTAGAAGTATATAGAGATATAAATGAGGGGGAAACATTATCAAACCAACAAAGTATATATAAAAAATACCTTTAAATGAGAATTTCAGCAACAACCAAAAAAAAAAAACAGAAAATGTAAAAAGAAACCAAATAAATTTTGGAACTAAAGAATACAAAAACTGCTATGATTTGCATCTGGAATGTCACTCAAAGGCTCAAGTGTTGAAGGTTTGGTCTCCTATGCAGTAGTGTTCAGAGGTGGGATTATTTGGAAATGAATAAACCCTGAGTGCTCTGACCTCATTGGTGGATTAATCCCTTGATAGATTAATAATTTGATGGCATTATTGAGAGGTGATGAAAACCACTGGGAGCAGAGCCTGCTTAGAGAAAACAGGTCACTGGGTGTGTTCCCTGAAAGGGTGTGTACTGTCCCTGGTGTGTTTTTCTCTCTTTATCTTTCTTCTATCTCTCTTTTCTTTCTTCCTTCCCTCCCTTTTTCCCTCTCTTTCTCCCTCACCCCCACTCCTTCCCAGATGCCATAAGGTAAAAAGTTTTGCTTTGCCACACCTTTCTGCCATCATCTACTGCCTCACCAGAGGCCCAGCAGCAATGGAGCCAGCCAACCATAGACTGAAACCTCTGGGCTCAAAATAAATCTTTCCTCTTCCATGTTGATTTTATCAGGTAATTTTTCAGAAAGATGAAAAGCTAACTACCACAAGTACTGAGCTATAAAGGGTGTTTAATAGCAGACTTGATCAGCCCAAGGAAAATTCAGTAAACTTGACAACATGTCTTTTGAAATTATCCAGTCAGAAGTACAAACAGGAAAAAAATTTTTAAAAAGTAAATTAAAGCCTAAGGGACTTATGGGATACCATTAACCTGACCAATATATGTATCATGGGAATTCATGAAGGATAAGAGAGAGAAAAGGAGCAAAAAGTTATTTAAATTAATTAAAAGGCAAAAAGCCTTCTCAAATCTAGGGTAAGAAATGGACATTCAGATTCAAGAAACCCTCTGGCTCCAACTAAGATGAATCCAAGAAAGTTCACATGAAGATACAACGTGATCAAATTGTCTGAAAAAAGACAAAGAGAATTGTGAAAGCAGCAAGAGAAAAGTAAAACATCACATAAAAGTAACTTTTTTGAAACTGTCAGATCTCTCAGCAGTAACCTTGGAGACCAGAGGGAGTAGTGCCAAGTATATGCCAAGTACTGAAAGGAAAAGGCAGGGGGACTCGCAACAAAGAGTAGCGTATTTGGCAAAATTGACCTTCAAATATGAAAATAAATAAATAAATAAATGAAGAAAGGAAGGATACTTCCCAATTTAAAAAAAAAAAATGCTGAGGGAGTTTGTCATCACTAGATCTGCCTTCCAAGAAGTACTTCACATTGAAATGAAATGACACTAAACAGCAACACAAAAATATTTTAATAAATACACAATATAAAAAGATGTAAGTATTGGGAGGGAATAAAATTGTAGAGTTTTTATATACAATTGACATTAAGTTGTCATCTTAAAATATATTATTATAACTTTTCATTGTATGTTATTATAACATTTCATTGTTTTAGGTAAGCCCATGGTAACTGTAAAGAAAATAACTACATAACATACAAAATAAAATGAGAACATAATCAAAGCATGTCACAAAAAAAAAATCAATGTAAAACACACACAAACCAGCAAGAGACCAAACACAAAAACTGTAAGACAGACAAAAAACAACAACAAAATGACAATAATAACTCCGTCCCTATTATACTTACAGTTACTTCAAAGGGAGTAAAGACCCAGTGAAAAGACACAAAATGGCTGAATGAATCTACAGGTAAAATCTAACTGAATACTATTTAAAGATGACTGGACACACATGATCGAGTTACATTTTATTTACATACAAATATGCCACAACAAAACCTACCATTTCTGTATAAAGAATATGCACCAATTTTTAATAAAGGACACATATAAGATAAAAAGAAAGGAATGTGAAAGATATTCCATACAAATGGTAACTAGGAGAGAACAGAAGTATTTATACTTTTATCAGACAAAGTGGACCTTATATCAAAAACTGTCACAAGAGTCAAAGAAGGACATTATAATAATAAAATGATTAATTCAACAGGAAGATATAATTGTAAATATATTTGTACCCAACATCAGAGCACCATACTATATGAACTATTAACAAAGCTGAGAGATTTAAATACCAACACAATAATAATAGATTTCAATAATTCCATATTCAATAAAGAGTGGAATTCCTAAACACAGGCTCAGTAAGGAAACAAGACTTGAACAACTCTAGACCAAATGAACCTAATAGACATATAGAACATTCCAACATACAGCAGCAGAATACACATTTCTTCTTAAGTGTACATAGAATATTCTCCAGGATAGATTGAAACCATTCCAAGTAATTTTTCTGATGTTAATGGGTAAGTCAACAGCACAAGGAAAATTCAAAATTTGTAAATATGTGGAATCAGACGATACTTCTCTTTCTCTTTCCCTCTCTCTCTCTCTCTCTCTCTTTCTCTTTCTCTCTCTCTCTCTCTCTCCCCATTTCCTTCCTCCTGCCCCCAGTTCTGGGGATAGAACCCAAGGACTCTTCACCACTGAGCTACATTCTCAGCCCTCCTTTTTTTTTTTTTAGACAGGATTTCACTAAGTTGCCCAGACTGGCCTTGAACTTACAAATCCTCCTATCTCAACCACCCAGGTTACTGGAATTATAGGCATACATACTCTCCCACTCCCAGCAGCAGTACAATTTTTAGCAACCAATATGTTAAAACGAGAAATCAAAAGAAATTAGAAAATATCTTTTTTATTTTTATTAAAGAATTGAGTTGTTGTACAATCATAAATACATTTAAAGTAACAATATAATATGCATTTGATGTCCTGAACAATAGTTACCCCCACGTTGCCCACATTCCATTCTCTTGATTCTTCTATATTATGCCCCTACAAGAGGTATAAATGTGTGTATACATATATGTGTGTGTGTGTGTACGCATATATATATGTAAATTTTCCAAAATTAAATGCTTGCATAAGTATTATCTGACTTCTCAGGGTGGTAAAGAGTATTCTACATTGTTGATTGTCTCCCAAGATCCCTCCTTATCCTCCCTCCCTCTCCCACCCCCCTCCCTTGCCCACATGTCTGTGACTCCCCTAGATTATGTGTCACTATGCCTTTGGTGGGTCTAATACATGAATTTGACTACCTTTCACACAAGCCTGGGTTTAGCTGTAGCCTCCACAAATGAGGGAAAACATTCGACCCTTGACTCTCTGTATTTGGCTAACTTTGCTCAGCATGATTTCTTCCATTGCCATCCATTTACCTTCAAAGGCTGCAATAGCATTGTTTCTAATAGCTGAGTAGAACTCTATTGTGTATATATACCAGAGCTTTTGAATCCATTCATCCAGTGAGGGGCATCTGTTAGAAAATATCTTGAGACAAAAACACAACATATCAAAACTTAGGGGACACAGAAAAGCAGTTCTAAGAGAAAGTTTATAGTAATAAACACATTATAAAAGAAGAAAGGTCTCAAATTATCCAGCTTATTCCACACCTCAGGGAACTAGAAAAAGAACGAACTAAGCCCAAGGTTGGTAGAAAGAAGAAAATAATAAAAATTAGAGCAGAAATAAACAAAACAGACTAGAAAAACAATAGAAAAAAATCAACAAAACTGAATTGACTTTTTGAAAAAGCATCAACAAAATTGACCATCTTTATCTAAACTAAGAAAAATGGAGAGAAGACGCAACTATGATTAGAAACAAAAGAGGAGAGACTACAATTGTTAGTACAGAGCTTTAAAACATAGAAGAGACTAGTTTGAACAATTATGCAGCATCAAATTGGATACCTAAAAGAAGTGAATAAATTCCTAGAAAGTTAACCTACCAAGACTAAATCATGAAAACATTAAAAATCTGAACAGAACTAATAAGTTTATTCAAAAGCCTTCCAACAAAGAAAATCCCAGGACCAGATGGCTTCGCTGGTGAATTCTACCAAACATTTAAAAAAGAATTAACGCCAATTCTTGTCAAACTCTTCCAAAAATATTGAAGAGGAGGGAATACATCCAGACTCATTTTATGAGGCCAGCATTACTCTGATATCAAAGCCAGAAAAAGAAACCACAAGGAAAAAAGAAATCACAAGTCACTATCTCTAATAAATACAGATACAAAACTCCTAATCAAAAAAACCTAACAAACTGAATTTAACAACACAATAAAAGATATATACACTATGACCAAGTGAGATTTATTCCTGGTATGCAAGGATGGTTTATCATACAAAAATCAATGTGATGTATATACCATATTAACAGATCAAAGGATAAATAATCATATGATAATCTCAACAGATGCAAAAAAAATCATTTGACAAAAGTTAACACTTTCATGATAATAAAGCATTCAACAGCCTAGAAATAGTAGGTAATTACATCATCATAATAAATATAATATATGAAAAACCCACAGCTAACATACTCAGTGGTAAAGAACTGAAAGCTTTTCAGGAACAAGGTAAGGACTCCCCCTCTTGCCTTGTCTATTCAGCATAGTGCTGGAAAGCCTAGTCAGAGCAACTAGGCAAGAAAAGCATCTGAATCAAAAAAGAGGTAGTAAAATAACGTGATTTTTACATGTAGAAAACCCTTAAAGTTACACACACACACACACACACACGTTAGAACTAATACACAAGTTCATCAGTGTAGCAGGATTTTAAAAAAGACAACATACAAAATTAGTTGCATTTCTGTCCACTACCACTAAATGATTTAAAAAATTAAGAAAACAATTCCATTTATAAGGCATTAAAATGAATAAAATACTTAGGAATAAACTTAACCAAGGACGCAAAATATCTGTGCATTCAAAAATAGCAAAATACTGCTAAAAGTAAGCCTAACACAAATAAATGGAAAGAAATCTCGTATTAATAGATTTGAAGATTTAGTACTAAGTTTTTAGTATTCTAAAGACTCAGTCAAATCCTGACCAAAATTGCAATGGCATATTTTATAGAAACAGAAAAAATAATTCTAAAAATCATGTTGAATTATAAAGGACTCCAAATAGACAAAACAGTCTTGAGAAAGAAGAATGTATGGGGGCCTGACATTTCCCAATTTCAAAATATGTTACAAAGCCACTGTAATCCAAACTGTATGGTACCAGCCTAAAGATATAAATATAGACCAATGGAACAGAATAGAGAGAGCTCAGAAATACAACACAAACATGAATAATTAAATGATATCTGACAAAGATACCAAGAATATACAGTGAGGAAAAGATAGTCTCTTTGACAAAACTGGAAAAAAAAACTGGATATCCACATGTAAAAAAAAAAAATGAAATTAGACTTTCATCTTATACCATACACAAAAAGCAACCCAAAATGGATTAAAGACAACCTTAAGACTTGAATTATAAAACCAATAGGAAAAATGTTATGATGTTGGTCTTGTCAGTGATTTCTTGGGTATGACACCAAAAGCAAAGATAGCAAAAGAAAAATAGGCAAGTGGGATTATGTCAAACTGAAAACCTTATGCACAGGATTGGAGCAGTGGCTCAGTGCTTACAGTGCTTGCCAGGCATATATACAACCGGGTATTGAAGAAACAAAGGCCAGATGAAAATAGAAATTAAAAAAAAAAAACCCTGTACACAGAAAAGGCAACACCCAACAAAATGAAAAGGCAGCCTACAAAATAAGAGAAAATATTTGCAAATCACGTATCTGATAAAGGATTAGTACCCAGCATACACAGAGAACTCCGAAAACTAAGCAACAACAAAAAGACAACCTAATTCAAAAATAAATGGGGTGGTATTTGTAGCTTAGAGGTAGAGGCTTGGCTAGCCTTTGCAACACTAAATATTTTTAAATAACACTGAATGCTCAGCACCACAAAACGAAAAAAAAGGTTAAAAACTTGAATACATGTTTCTCTAAAGAAGACATAAAAATACCCAACAGGTTTATGAAAAGATGCTCCAAAACACCAGTCATTACAGAAATACAAACTGAAACCACAATGAGATCTCAACCTCATATCTGTTAGGATGGCCATTGTCAAAAATAACAGAAAATAACAAGTGTTGGCAAAGACATGGAAAAAATGGAACCGTTTCAATCCCTTATTGTGGGAATGTAAAATTTTCAGCCACTGTGGAAAACAGTGTGGCTACACCTTAAGAATTAAAAATAGAGTTTTTATATGATCCAACAATCCCAATTCTAGGAGTATTTTTTCAAAAGAAAATAATTGAAATCAAGATCTCAAAGAGGTACTTGCACTACATTATTCACTGTAGCATTATTCAAGATACCCAAGAGGTAGAAGCAACCTGAATGACCATCAACAGATGAATGAATGAAGAAGGGTGGTGCAGACATACATGGGAATATATTCAACCTTAAAAGAGAAGGAATTCCTATCATATGCCACAACATGGATGAACCTTGAGGACATTATGCTAAAGGAAACATTTAGCTGCAGAAACACAATACTGCATGATCCTACTGGTATGAATATCAAAAATAGACTCATCAGTGCAGAAAGTAGAATTGTGGTTGCCAGGGACTGGGAGGAGGAAATGAGAAATTGCTATTCAGTTAGTGTGTTTACAGTCATCCGGATTTAAAATGTTCTAGAGATTTGTGTACAATGATGCTCTTAAAATTAACAGTACTATACACTTAAAATTCATTAAGAGGATGGATCTCATAGTCTGTTCTTTTACCACAATTTTCTGAAAAGTCTACTTGGTTGTTTTTTTTTAATAACGCTATTTTTAAAGAGAGAGAGGGACAGTGAGAGAGAGAGAAATAAAATCAATTTTAATTTTATTTATTTTTTCTTGTGGCTTTTGTTGCTCCAAAACTTCATTGTGTATGTGGTCCTGGAGTTTGAACCTACGTTCTCATGCCAGGCAAGCGCTGAGCCACCGCTCCAGCCCCCAGAAAAGTCTACTTGTTTTGATCTTATATGCCAATATTTTCATAACAAATGGAGAATGTTAGGATGAGACAGGTTTTTACTGAAAAAGGCAACACAAATAAAAGTATAGTGAGATAATTAAAATTCTCTAGGCCTAATGATTCATGGAAAACATGCATGACTATAATACATTGAAATGCATCTTTCATTAAGTCTGCTTGTATATTTATTTTCAAAAATGTGAAGTTGCTATTTTTATGGATACCACAAAAAAATTTCATTTGTTGTGAATCTATTTTATGGCACTTTATTTATAATTTGCCCTCTCTTAGGGGTATTTCAAAATAGGTTTGGTTTTTTCATCTGTGGTACACACATTATAGAATTTGTTTTCTCAACACATACAATATGTTCACAATGCTTCTTCCAATCTTTCTTGTTTGTGACCAAGGTTATTAATAATGGGATACTATTGTAAGTAAACTCTAGTATTGTTTATATTGAACATTTTTTAATTTTAGTAATAATGATTAATCTCTCAGAGTCTCTTGTTTAAATATATGCTATATTATAATTATTTTAAAACTATGGAACTTGGGGCTGGAGTGGTGGCTCAGCAGTTATGGCGCTTATCACAAGGACGCAGGTTTGAACCCCAGCACCACATACAAAATGAAGTGTCAGAGCAATGAAAACCACATGAAAAACTAAATAAAATTGATTCTGTCTTTCTCTCTGTCCCTATCTCTAAAAAAAATAAATAAATAAAAATAAAATAAAATTGCGAAAGCTCAGACTGGAGCAGTGGCTCAGCAGTTGGAGCATTTGCCTGGCATGTGTGAGGTCCCAGGTTCAAACCCCAGCACCACATACACATAACTGTTGGAGAAAGAGAGGCCAGATGAGAAAATAAATAAAATTGATTCTCTTTCTCCCTCTCTTCCTCTTTCTCTCTCTTTAAAAAAACAAAATTGTGAAACATGAGTTTTTAAAGAACAAGTTTAAAATATCAATAAATAGTAATATTCAATTACCACAGTTACCTACTAATATCTTAGGATATTTTTATCACATGTTACACCTATCCTCTCTCTACATAAAACAAGTACATACTTGCCAGACTGTAAGCAAATCCACAATTTGCATTAATATCAAGATTTCCATTTAGTTCATACATAAAGAATGTATTTATCTGAATATTTACTCAGAGTCTCTTTTTGCTTAATTACTACCACCACCCCAAGTCTGGCAATGAAAATCAAAATTTTTTTCTTTCCAAATTCATTAACATTATTTGCACTAAACCTTCAAAACAGCAAAACTGGTTATCAAAAGGAGCTTTAAGAAAGCCAGTGTTATACCCAGGGGCTATGCAGTAGAAAAAATTATGTAACCATTATTCTAAAATTGTACTGAATTTCTGATTTGGCTCTCTCACCTAAAAGTTCACCAGATGATTTCCAAAACTGTAATTTGTTTTCATTTGTGAGACCTGAATCTGTTACTAGAGGAAGAGATCTTGTTTCCCTCTCAAGTTTCTCCAGTAATGCTTCCATGTACCATTATATTGTTGGCACATTTTAGTCCCAAAGGATAGATTTTGTTTGGCATCCTAAAGAATTTTCATATATTTAAGAAGGTGAGAAGTACACATTGGCATCATTTAAACAACATAAGTCTAAACCCAATTGACTTTTACATGCCAAAGATGTGAAATGTGCCAACTGTTTAATAGTACACAATAACTGTTTGACTATATAAGTTGATTTCAGCAAAACAATTTGGTATACGCTTTATCCTAAGTCATTTAGATGCATTTAGTGTTATTGATGCCTTAATAACAGAGGCAGGTTATCCATAAGCAGACATGAATAATATTGCAATGTTAGTCATACTAGAGGTGAATTGAATATGAGAAAATTGGTTTAGGATGCCTCTTCAACAGCTTTTATACTGCCAACAAATGTGAAACAGGAATATAAGAGTTTGGAGTAGATGATTTTAGCCAGACTCTCAATTTATTTGTACTCTTAGTAAATTGGGGAAACATAGATTTTATTTCCACATTTTAAAATATATGCACTTTTCTTTTTTAACCAGACCAATTGTGTGTGTGAGGTGGGGGTGGGGGGGTTGCAAGCCCTGATTTGACCAGGTAAGCTAAGAAAAAGAAGATAAATATAATTTTTTCCTTTAAGGAGCTTGCAGTCAAATAGGGAAGACATGGAGAGAAAGGGCACAAGTGCTAATTCTAGCGCAAGCAGTCCTTGTGTTTTCCATATATGTTTAAAAAAAACACAAAAGTTTGTATGAAAAAGAAAATAAACAAACTGGGAGAAAGGGTATTCAGAAGGGTGATTTGAGAGTTTCATGTAAATAAGTAGTTCAAGACAGTTTTCAAGAATGATCCTCTTCACAGGGGAGACAGAGGAATGGAAGTAAGCAAAAGAGCCAGAAATGTGGAGAGGGGAAGTGAGAGGAATAGGTTTAATTTTATATTTGAAAAGGTAGATTTCTCTCTTATGAAATTGAGGAAATAGGACTAGATGGAATTTTACAAAATATGAGAACCCCAAATATATACCCAGGCAGACATATAAATCTAGTAATTTCAGTATTTAAATTTCATGTGTGTGGTCATTGATATCTGTAACTTGGGAGAGCTACAGAGGAGCCATGAGATCGTGCAGTATGGGATGGGGGAAAGATCCTGGACAAGGATCAGGTTTAAGCAACTTTGTCAATCTGTGTGCATGTTTGAATGTGAACCAACGAATCCCTGAATTATGTAAGTCAATGCTGAACCCATACAAAAGCATAAAAAAATTTAAATATGTATAATGTATTTTATATACTCATAGTATATTATTAACATAAAATTCACATGGGGTAACCTAGAGTCACCCAAGGACAATAGGCAGTCATCTTCCAGACAGCCACTGAGGTACATTGAGAGGTAACATACCATTCTTGTGAGATAAGATATTACTAGTAAGTCACCATGGTCAGAGAAAAGCAGCAGTTGTTTTAAATAGGATGCCAAATAACATGTCACAAGGACAGATGCTCTAAATTTGGCTGCTTCTCTCTGCAGTGTGCTCCGGTGTGGAGCTTTGCAGTGTGACAACAGCAATTCCCTTCTTCTGTAATGATTAGTGATTTTTGCAAGTAATCTAAGAACCAGATAATAGAAAGTAAAATTGAAAGACAAGTTAGTATCAAATCATGAAAGCCTGTTTAATATCTGGTGCCAAGTAACTTTTCTAGAAGACAAAGCATGTTAAACCATAAAAACTATTACTTAAAATTATATGTGGAATATATCCAAAAAAGGGCTTTTCTTATATAAAACAGGATATTTTACAATTGTAGATTGCAATTCCTTTTTGAGATAAGCAGCTGAATATAATTTTAGAACATTTCTCCAATTGTTTTCTTTTTCTTCAATAAAAGATTCTGTTTTTGTATTCCCTCACAGTAATAGTTAATATTGTGAACTCTCCCTCTTCTACAGCTAAGTAAGTTTCTCCACAGCAAAGTAAACCAAGAGCTTAAAGCATAAATTCCTGGTTGGCATTTACTTTAATGAACACTGAACTATGAATATTATCTGTGTCTTTTTTTTTATGCTATCTCTTCTACCTTTTGTGACCTTACAATATAGTAGAACAGAAAAGGCAAGTAGATACAAGGCAGTCATACATAATGAAGTGTAAAATTGTATGGACTAGGCTATGATTATAACTCAGCATGGAAAGGTCAATTAGGTCTAGAATAGGGAAGCTTAGGACCTAGCCCAACTTTGAGGCATGGCGAATTAGGATTAGGCCATTGAAAGAGGAAGATCTTCTTGATATAGAATACATTTAAGCAAGGAGGTATAAAGGCTGGCCACATACATGGAAATAGTGTAGAAACTGGCCTGACTGAAGAAAGTTTGTATTGGGGAAAATAACAGAGAGTAGGATGATTTGTGGAGTGCCTTGAAAGCCATAGAGGATATGAAGAATATCCTTGGCAATATGCTAAAAGCAACGTGTAATAAATATTCTTATAAAAGAAGTATATATGACATGGAGCAAAGAAGTCAGGGATGCTGTTATTTTACATCTGATGTTATGAAAGCATCAAAAATTCTCATCAAGTGAGGGAAAAGAAGAGACACATAAAAGATCCTCCCAATCAATCATTAGAAAAACAGGCACAGATTATAGAGAATAAAGAAAAATAAAATAATACAGCTATTGATTTGGCAGTGTAATGCAGAGGGAGAGCACTTGCTTAGTATGTGCATGGCCCAGGGTTTGATTCCCAATGCCCCTCCCCCACAAAAAAAGCAACTGTTCTATATGGCCCTGTATAGTAATGTGGACTTTATTAAGGGATATTTCCCCCAGCAACTTGGACCTAAATCTTTTATACATGTCCACACAACTATTATTTCAAATTACTTCCTGTCAGCAATTTCTAATTCTAACAAATGATCTTTTAAACATCTATTATTTAACTTCAATCATTGGAATTTGGAGGCTTTTTCATGTGGACTGTAGGTAGAAAGAAGAAAGGAATTATGAGTGAAGGGAAGGGGAGAGAAAAATATTCGAAATACTAGATACATAAATTTAAACACACAGTAATTCCTATACCTAGAAAATAAAACTAAATAGATAGCTTTATTGAACATGCCAAGGCCCTGTAAGTTACTGTATTCTGTGAGTTTCTCCAGGTGCTTATGGCTTTTACAGCATGGGTGCAAGTACTTCCTGGAAGCACTTGCTTTGTTGCTGGATTCCAGGAAGGGAGTAGAGATTGGTTGTGGAAATCAGCCGCAATGTGGGTAGAACAGGCTTTCAACTGTTGCGGTAGGGTTTTCTCTAGGTTCTGGAGGAAGTTTGAGTTTTTCAGAATACCAGAGCCTCTAGGAAGAGCAGCTGCTTTCTTTCTAATACTTCATTGACTTTCTCATTCAAAAGCATCTTTTTCTCCTAGTCATAGGGGACTCCATCAGGTGCCTGGAATGCAGAGGGTATTTAGAGGCCCGGATTGTCTTCCCCAGAGATACAGTTAGATCTAGATGGATATGACATGCTGCCCTTGTCCTGTTGCTCAGTTCACTTTTAGGTTTTCTACCATAAAAAGTGTTGTGTTCTGGGTTATTGCTCTGTTTTGTAATTTCTTTCCAATTCCTGAGACCTGAAAGAATAAGAAATATGTAATTTCTAATTTTTCCTTCCTACCAAAATGTCTTCCTGATGGCAAGTTTCTAACAGGGCTCATTTAAATGTCTTCTGTGGTAAATTCTTGACTTTTGTCTTTATTTCCTATGATTTCCCTAATAGGTCAGCTCCAAATACACACTTTGTTTCCTATGTTCATGATTTATTCTTCCTTTCCTACCTTTAGGCAGACATTCATTTAACTGAAATATGCATAAAGAATATGACTTTTCTTAAAGACCTCTGTAGAAAAGAATCGTTCAGCCCCTAGTACTTAATATCACAGTCAGCATCTTTACATATAAACTATATGGAGTTTTAAAGGCCAGAAGAACCTAGCAAATCACCACATCATAAACTTTTGTTTTATATATGAGATTAGAGGTATTTATTATACACATTCTAAATTCTCCCTCAACCAGAGTAATATGTGCACTTTGATGACTTTCTAACATACAAAGTGAGTGGAAATTGGCTTTAGCACTTATTTGTAAAGTGTCTGTAGCCAAGAACAAAATTTAAAGTCCTTATAAGTAATAAGTTCCTACATTATGTCCAGCACTTTTCCAACTTAACTTCTAATTTCAAATAATATGTGCAGTATTCTTTCCAACTATATGTCCTCTCCTAGCACTACTTTTTAGAAAATCTGAGAGGAAGTACCAAAACTTTAGTGATGGGGAAGAAAAGACAGAAAACATAGTTTCCATTGATATTTATGCGGGAAGCAGTAAGGAGCCATTATCCCTGTCAGAAAGGCTGAATTTGGGAGAAAAGGAGAAAGACGGCATACCCAGAGTTTGGCATTGAATAGATAGTAAACATTTTGGGACTGTTTGTTTGTTTCTGCAGTACTAGGAATTGAACCCAGGGGTGCTTTACTACTTAGCTACATTCCCAGCCCATTTTATTTTTTATTCGGAGACGGGGTCTCACTAAGTTGCCTAGATGGGCCCTGAACCTGCAAAACTCCTGCTCAGTCTCCCAAGTTGCTGGGATTACAAGCATGTGTCACCTCACCCATTTTTGAATGAAAGAAATGAATCAGTGAACCACAGACCTGAGGTTCTGTCTCCATCGTAGCCTTTTTCTCTCAAGCCCCAATAACTTCTTCCCCATCACTAAAGTTTTGGTTCTTTCTCCCAGATATTTTCATCTGATGTTCCCAAGAAATTTGAAATGAAACACGTCTAACATTGAATCAGTCACCTTCTGACTCATCCGCTACCATTTTACTGTTCCCTGTCTTGGAACAGATGAATCCTACCATGAATTAAAAAAAAAAAAATTGAGACAGTGTCCAGCCTAGCATGAATCCTATCACCTAAACTACTAACGTGGTCATCATTCTCTCCTTCACCTCTCATCTCCAGACCCCTAACACATCTACCTTTAAATATCCCAGGTCCATCAGAGGTCTTTCCCACACACACACACACACACAAAAGTACAAAATCTAGGTAGTTTTATCACAACTTCAAGTAATCCCCCTCTTGTAAAAGATGTAATAAGAAAACATAGAAAGAAAAAGCTATTGAACACATTTTATAAAGCAAATATTTTTGAAATTAAACAGGTACAATAAAGGAAAAGAAACTATGTACCAGTCTCACAATTATAGTCACAGAAATCCTAAATAAAATTGCACTGTGGGTTGTAGCAGTGGCTTAGCAGTTATGGTACTTGCCTGGCATGCACAAGGACCCAAGTTTGAACCATAGCCCCACACATATAAACAAACAATGAAAACTAAATAAAAAATAATTTCTTTCTTTCTCACTGTCCCTCTCTCTCTTTAAAAAAAAAAACAAAAAACTGTGTCACAAGGAATCTGGCAGTTTATTCACACACACTCACTGCTGCTGCTCCTACCTGGGAATGAGAATGTTTCAACATCACAGTATGGAACACTGCTTGAGAAAATTCAGTGCTTTCAGTAACTGAAAAATCTTTTCCTAGGAAACTAACTTAGAGAAGAAGTTCTTATCCTGACCAAGGGTATCCATCAGGAGGAAAGATATTTTTTTAAATGGTAAAATTTTATAGACATTACTATTAAAGCTAAGAATAAGAATGTCCACTTCTTAAGTCTATTGAGCTTTGTTACTAGAGATGCTAACCATTTTAATAACATCCCCTGCCCACTCTAAAAAATGGGGGAAAGTAAATATAAGTACTGGAAAGGGCAAAACCAACCTGTAAAATAAGGTGGCTTTCTAAATATAAGAGGACATACAAACAGAGAGAATTTGGTAAGTTTGCTGGATATGGTGGTGCATGCCTATAATCCCAGTGATTTATATGCGTAAGGCAGGAGGATCTTAAGGTCAAGACCAGCCTCGGCAACTTAACAAGGCTCTAAGCAACTTAGTG
>PVKS010029360.1:0-25433 GCA_004027875.1 Aplodontia rufa | reverse complement strand
GCAACAGGACCCTCTGAAACTCAGGACAGTGTGCTCCAACTCAGATGGGCAGCATCGTGAACCACACAGAACCCGAGCACGCAGAGTCCACGGATCCCGAGGAGCTGCTGTACCAGGAGTGAGCTGTGCGTGCGGCAATCCTGTGGCCTGGTTGTCTGACCCTGAGCCACAGCTGCACTGCTTGCTGCCTGTGAGATAAGGCACACTCACTGAGCCTCTGTCAGCTTTAGTGCTCGCTTGCTTGAAGAGAGGGTTAAGTGATTAGTGTCTGGAATTGCGGGGAGGTGTGAAAATGAATTGTTGTGCTGAGTCTCTTAAAACGCCACCTGGCATGGGACTGATGCTCATTAGATGATTGTCATTATCACTTTCTTAATTAGAATTCTTTTGGTGCAAGCAATGCAAAAGAGGAGAAGGAGGAGGAAGAGTGGGAGGAGGAGGAGGAAGAAGAAGAGGAGCAATAGCAAGAGGAGGAGGAGGAAGAGAAAGAGGAGGAAGAGAAAGAGGAGGAGGAAGAGGAGAACAGAAGGAAGAAGAGGATGAGGAGGAAGAGGAACAGGAGGAGAAGGAGGAGGAGGAGCAGCAGGAGGAGGAGCGAGGAGGAGGAGGGGGAGCGAGGAGGAGCAGGAGGAGGAGGAGGAGGAGCAGCAGGAGGAGGAAGAGCAGGAGGAGGAAGAGCAGGAGGAGGAGGAGGAGAACCAGGAGAAGGTGGCATTTACTGCCTCTCCTAACCCAAAGCTCTGGGAGAAAATCAGCCATCACACCCGACTGATGTCACCTGTGGGAAGAGAGAGCCTGCTTCACCAAAGGCCCAGCAGAACCCAGGCAAGGTGCTCACAACCCTGCTCATGTTGGGCCCAGACTGAGCCACTCACTGTGTCCAGAGCAGCACTGTCCTCCTCAGCTAGGTGCGGGGGAGCAGGAGGGGCTCCGATTCATAAGGGAAGGATGGAATCCGGGGCTGGGTCTCCAACAGCCCTACCCCAAGCTGCTGCTCCTGTCTAGGCTGTATCTCAGCCCTATCCCTTGTTGCCTGGGTGGCACGGAGCCACCACTGGAACTCCGAGGCTCAGCCCCCTTTCCGTGGAGCAGGTGTGGCATTGCCTGTCTGCTGTGACCCCAATGGGACCGTGCACAGAAGCAGCCTGCAGAGTGGGTGCCCGGGAGACGCAGGCGCCCCACAGATCTCTGTCTTTCTTATATCTGTGTCCTCTGTTCTACTGGTGTCAACCCGCCCCTCCAGGGGACACTGTACTCACAGGCGGGCCCTGTGCGGTGCCTCTTTGGGTTCTTGACTCTTCCGGCAAGATCTCAGTCCATAATGGCAGCCTAACACCCTCGAGGGAAAGTATATGAAAAAGATGTCTGAGCCCACAGGTGGGGGAGGAGGGGAAGTGGGGAAACGAGGCTCTGTGCCGCTCATTCAGCCGTCCCTGATGGGGCGCTTTCTGTGGGCCAAAAATCTGGGGCAAAGTGGCAATGTTTAGGAGCTTGGTCAAGCAGAAGATGAGGAGCGGAATAAGCAATACATGCCGTTTTTGTTTGGCTGAAGACAGCAGAAACCCATTCTAGCAATCCCAAGCAAAAGGGAGATGCATTTGGTGGATGTTGGGTGTACCATGGATGATGAGGACTCGGGCACAGGAAACATAGGGACCTTGGCCAAGGTGGCACCTGATCATGTACCCAGGGTGCACCTATCAGCACCTCCACAGGATCAGGCACCCCCACTCCTGCCCCTCCTAGGAGTGGGGTCCCTGCTGCCAGGCAGACCTTGGGCGGCCCTCACCCTTGTCTTGGACCAGCCAGGGTAGCCCTGCGAGACTCACACATCAGGGTTCAGGGGCTGTTCCCAGGGAAGTGTGGAGTCCCTGGAGAATTAATCACTAGGTAACCATTAGTGCTTTGTCACCAAGCATTCTCCATCATGCTTGGGAGAAGGGGAGGGAAGCCTTCAAGAAAAGGTGACAGGGGCTGGAACGGTGGCTCAGCAGTTATGGCGCTTGCCTGGCATGCGTGAAGACGTGGGTTTGAACCCAGCACCACGTACACAACGGAGTGTTGGCGAATGAAAGCCACATGAAAAACTAAATAAAATCATGTCTCTCTTTTTCTCTCTTTCACGTCCCTATATTGTTAAAAAAAAAAAGATAAATAAAGAAAAGAGAAGTTGACAATGGAGTGGGGTGACCCTGAAGACAAGCAGGAAGCTCCTGAGATGATCTGGAACAATACGCTTGACCTTGAAGATAGGGGACTCAGTGGCGCTCAGGGCCTGAAGGGCACAGAAGGCCTGTTTGGGCAGCCAGGTTTCCTCCCTGGAAAGCACTCCAGCAAACTTGGCCATCAGAGGCGGTGGGGAGGCCAGGTCCAGGTGCCAGGGCCGCCCCTGGGTTGGAGTCCGACCATGAAGCAGGGTGCAGCTGGAGCTACCAGCGAGGCTGGGTCTGGCCCCGCCACTGCGTGATTACCTGCTGTCCCCCAGCCTCCTCTACCCCAGCTGTAGTGGAGGCTTCCGGTTAGTGTCTCACGATGGAGGAGGACGCAGCCACAGCCGCCTGCAGGCGTCTAGACCGCAGGACCCCCCTGTGCCCATGGTTTCTTTTTTGGTTGTTCCTTTGGGAACTATGCTGTGCCCAGGCTCCAGTGATCATTTTGATGGATGAATTTTGGAGACATTTCATGAAAGCGCCATTCCAACGCCAGGGTGAGGGCGAGCCGTCAGTTTCAGCGGCCCGTGCAGAACCCGGGAAGGGGCTGGGGGGGTCTTCTGTGCGCGCAAACTTGTTCTATTTTCAGTTCTCATTCCATGTATGAGCAGCTTTGCTTTTCTGCTTTTTTCCTTCCGGGCGCCTGAGCCCTTGAACCTTTTATTCCTGCCTTTGCCACGTCTCCTGTTCAGTCTTTCCCAGCAGCCGACCCTCTGGAGTCCAGCACAGCAGCACCGACTCTGAGGAGGGAGCCTGGGCTCGCACTGCTGCGTCCCCGTGTCCTGCTGCCCTCGCAGGTCGGCAGATGCAGCCCCACGCGCCTCGCTGCACAGCTGCCCCCGCCACTAGCTGACATCTCATCAGCTGTCTGCTTTTCTGCCCGGGGCCACTCTCAGGCCGTGGGTGGGGAAGCAGTTTCAGGGAGGCACCTGGAGATGCTAAGCATGCGGGCTCTGCAGCCGCGGACCAAGGCTTCTGTCCGGGCTCTGCCTCCAGGAGGCCCTGAGGAGCGGCTGAACCTTTCTGAGGTTCCTGCTCCTCTGAGGAGCGAGACGTCTTTCTGGGCTGCGGCTAGGCTGAGAGAGCCCTGTATGCCAAGTGCTCCGTGGAACAGCATCTGGCCTCCTGAAGATGCACCTCATTCATTAACTCACCTTCTTTCAGGTCAGCATGCACTTGGGTCTCTCTTCCCTCCAGTAACTGCCGCTCAGTGTCACCTTGATGAGGGTGGCCCCTTTGATGACACTGAGTGGGAGCCTCAGGGCACATTGAACCTCCAGCCAGGCAGCCCCGGAGCAGGAGCAAGGTCCTCAGTGATGCGTCCCTATTGCTCGGGCAGGCCAAGGTCACAGCAGAGAGGAAGCCAGCCTTGGGCCTGAGATACTGCTGCCCTCTCTGGGCCTGAATTTCTCCACCCATCAAAAGACAGGAGGATAGGAGCAGAGGGGCATGCACCAGAAGGTGATTCTCTGCATTCCCTGGAATGTTCTTCAGGGTCTGGTAGCTCAAGTCTCAGATCCTCTGTTAAGTGACCCTGAATCATTTCTAATTAGCGCTAGCATGGAAACAGGGACCACATCTGCCTTGCAGGCTTGCTGTGAGAGCTAGAAGTGTGTTGGGAAAGCTCAGAGCCCTATTCCTCACGCCTGCTGAGTGGTCAGTACCGGGGCTAAGCAGCTGGACATCTGTGACCCACCTGCCCTCGGACAGAAGCATGGCACTGCTCACAGAGGAAGAGAGGTGGAAGGATGGACTGCCGCTTCAAATCCACTTCTCTGTGGCAAGTGGCTGCCTTTTGACTAACAAAACTTTTATGGCTTTCACTTCTGATGATTCATGAAAGAACAGCGGGTTCCGCCTTGACTCATGAGTCTGCTCCTGAATTTGTGACGAGCTGCTGTGGCTTGGGAAGACCAGAGTCCAGGGCTTCTGCTGAGGCAGATTAAAATCTGTTTAAATGAGCGCATCACTCACACACCAGCCAGGGCGGGACTGATTTACACTTTAATTAGACCTTTCCTCCCAGGAACTAGTGAGACCTATGCATTAAATCTCCCACCTGGCTTCCTGTTTGGATGTCATCCAATGGGATCAAGAGAATCCTCTTGGAATGGCCCTGGGGGAAGTCCTGTGGAAGTGGCGGTCCTGCCCTTGGAGAATACTTTCCCCACGGAAGCCTTTTGTTGGCAAGTGTAAACTGAGCACCTGCTATGAGCAGGTGTCTTCTGTCCTTACCTGGGCTCCTCAACTTAGATCTCATGGTTGCCCTAGCTTGGCCAAAATGTTCTCCTGATGCTCATTTAAACTAAGACCAGTGACCTCGATGGAAATGATGAAGTGGACCAGATCTGACCCCCACCCGCACATCCCTCCTCCCTTCTTAAGGGTATCAGCACTGCTGGCTTAGGCTTTGGAGATGAATGTGGTTGTGGACAAGATTTTCATCGTGGCTCTGCAGGAGAGGAAACGGAGACTTGCAGGGGCAGATTGACCTGCCCAGGTGAAAGAGCGAGATGTTTTCAGTCTGAACTGCAGCCAGAGCTGGCTGACCCTCACCCAGAGCTCCTCCACTGCTCCTGTCCCCTGCATCCTCCCTCCCAGGTGGAGTGGCTGCAGGCGAGATCCTGTTGGGGCTCTAGACAATTTCTTTGAGATTCTCTCAGCTCTTCAGATTTCTGTGAGCGGGCTTCATCCCTGGGTGTCTTCCTTCATGGTTAAAGGACCTTTTTATAAATTACATATTTCACATTATTGTTGGGAGTATCAGAGAGACAGAGAGAGTCTGTTATCATAATCAAAGCAGTCACGAGCCTCACTCTGGTTGGCTCAGCTTAGAGCACATGACCACCTCTGAACCAACCACTGGGCTTCCAGGTCACATTGTGCACTGATTGGCTGAGGCCTGGGTTTTGTGCTGGAGCTTGAATGGATCCTTGTGACAAGGGGGTAGGATCACCCCAAGTGGCTTAGACATCCGGAGCCTCCCCCTGGGCTGGGGTGAGATTAATCCCACCCACACTGGAGAAGGGAGAATGGGTGGAGGGGAGTGAGCACACCTGTGTAACAGCAGTGACCACACAGTAGTACCAGTGGCATGATGGGAGGCCCAGGCAGTGAGCACTTCCTGTCTTGCAACTTTCTTGGACCAGTCCTGGAAAGACACCCAGCAAGGCCTAGAGCCTGTCTGCTAAAGCTTGCAGCTCACTCCTTCACCCTGAGGGCCTGTCACTCTGAGGCCACCATACAGGAAGGCCCACCCAGGCACTGAAGGTTGAGAGGGCGTTGGGGAGACTGAGGATCGCAGTCAGACCTGTGAGTGAAGTTCTCTGCCCGCCCAGCTGAGTGCGGCAGAGGAGTGAGCTCAGGCTAGAGGAGCAGGGGGACCCCTGCACCTAGGAGTTGGAGAGCAGCAAGCCATCCTTGACCTAGGCCATGAGTTCTGAGATTTATTACAGGCAATGGATAGCTTATCCACTCCGGCTGCTCCCCCACAGCCTTCTCCAAATCCCTTGAACTTCATCCTCCACAGTGCTTGCGCCTTTCTGTGACAACGCTGTGACACATACATCTAGAGGCTTCTGAGATCCAGAGTCTACAGGAGCATGTCCTTGGGGGCTGGGGAGTTACAGGAACACGAGACAGCCAGGTTCGGGAGGTGGATGGCAGGGAGACACATGAAACCCCAGGTGATGGGGTAGGAGTAGCAAAAGGGGAAGGACCTGCAGGCAGGAAGTCACTCACAGGAGTCTCCCTGAATGTCACCTTTCTGGGGCCCAAGTTGGTGCAGGGAAAGTTCTCTGATTTGAGAAGAGGTGGGAGGGAAGGGCACGCACAGGGGCGCTCCCGGCCCCATTTGCCCACCAGGAGAACCACAAATCTGCTCGAGCAAATTAGGAGCCACCCTCACTGGACCACTGTTCCGGACGCGGTGCTGTTGTCGTTGAGAACAGACTGGGGAGGTGGAGGAGAGGCATTTGAAAGTGCAGCAAATTTGAATGACCCAGGCTCCATTTTTACCACTGCGGGGTGTGGTGATCGGGAACACCAGCCTCAGAACCCAGATCCCTGGAGTTCTCCCCCTGCACCTGTCTCCCCTCTCTTCCAAAGCATGGGGCAGAGCGGCCTCTGGAGCTCCCTTAGCTGCTAAGTGAGGTTTCCAAAAAGAACACAGCTTTCAGGAGCCCTGTGACCATAATCTCTCTAAACAGAGAACGTCGACTCAGGAAGCAAGAACACTAAAGCGGATGCCACACCAGGGCCAAACAAGCTTTGATTTCCGTATAACGTCACTTGCTCTTTCAGTAAAGTCACCTGTGGCTATGGAAAGAGCGCGTGCACCTAAGAGTGCAAATCTCACAGGGCTGCTGGGCACTCACTTGGACATCCTGTGTGTACGCGTGCAATGTAGTCGCAGTATTTCCTCTTGCTCATCTGTCTAAAGTCAGTTCGTTTTAAAGCCTGAAACATTGACCGTTGGAGGGCACAGGGGAGGTTCCTTTTGCCCCTGCGCATGCAGTGGGGAGCCATCAATAGCCACAGCCTTCGGGTTCCCAGAGGCATGCTAGGACATCGTTAAACTGCGAGGCACGGAGGGGTGCTACGTGGTGAGGGCCACCAGGAGGCTCCTGCGTGATAGGACACTACTCTGCAGAGCCCCTGATTTGCCGGGAAGTAATTTTTTACATTTCCAGATCATTTTCATTAACCCGCAGTCTACGGAGCGCTCATTTCAGGAACCAGTCAGAGCCATTAAGCAACTGATTGTGGAGTTGTTCTGCCCACGAGGCACATGGGCCACGGCACTGGCATCTCTGAGAGGAACACTGATGGGGTGATGACTGGCGATTATAATTCTGCAGTGAGACACTGCCCTTCTGGAAAGGGTTCAAATCACATTGAATTGAGAGGAGTTTAAAGGGCAAAGGATTTGCTTCTCCCAGGAACACCCTGAGGAGGCTTGCTGTGTTTAAACAGGGTCAGTGACTTGTCTTATTGCCACAAAACATTGTGGCTGCAAACGGTACCAGCTTGACAGAGTGACTGGCTGGATCAGATAAATAGAGCAGAAACACTGCTTCCAAGAGAGGTGCTTTCCATGCCTTAAAGAAAAAGAAAAAAAACAACTAGCCAAACTATAACAGGCTTCATCAGTTCCAGATTCCTGCAAGGTGATGGTGGTTACCTAGATTAGAATCTCTCTGTTTTTAAAAAAGAGAGTGAGAACGAGAAAATGAAGAAAAAAGAGAAAAAAATAAACCCACCCATAGCCATCTGTAGCCAGCACCTATAGCATACATAAAATGCAAAAAAAAAAATTTTTTTTGATAACGTTAACATGGAAAAACAAATTGCCAGCAGGGTTTCTTAATTTATAAAGAAAAGAGGTTTATTTAGTTCAGCCTCCTGGAGGCCGGAAGTTCAAGATGGGCAGCAGCCCCTGGCACAGGCCTTATGGCAGGTCCTGACGTGGGGGGCAGCATCCCACCATGGGACTGTGCACCGGAGCACAGGAGGGCCAGCCCCGAAGTGGCAGACCCGGGGGCACCCTTGTGCCTCCTCGATCTTTCCTGGCTGCAGCCAATCCAGTCCTGACCCAGAGCCCCCCAGTGTCCCTTCCGCTCCCAACCTGCAGAAGTAGGACCCCAGCATCCCCAGGAGTTTGGGCAGGGATGAGCCATGTGCGGAGCAGGTGACTCCTATCAGAGATGTGGCTTGCAGATATTCCCTCGGATGGCTTCTCACGAGATGATGGCTCCTGTGTCATGCAGAAGCATTTTAGCTTGGTGTAGTCCCATTGGTTATTTTTAACTCCTGTTCAGAATCAGGCTTTCCACCCTCAGGGAAAGGCTCTGTCTTATATCCTGTAACTTCAGCCTCAGCAGCTCAAACAATATTATATATATATATATATATATATATATAGAGAGAGAGAGAGAGAGAGAGAGAGAGAGGCAGAAAGAGAGAGAAAGAGAGGAAGAGAGAGAGGGAGATTTTTTTTGTCTTTTTGCCCATGTCTTGGAAGGTCACCCTGCATGCATCCACACCATATGATGTCCCCTCTGTCCTTGTCATCACCCTTGGTCGTGCCCAACAGTGTCGATTTTAGGGTCCACTTGAAGTTGCATAGTCTGGTGGGAAATACCCAGAAAGCAGGAGGGTCTGGTGGCCTCTAGTGGTGGTGGGACGTGACTCAAGACTGGTTCGCCCTGAGGAGCCTGAAGAACAGAAGAGACAGCAGACCTGGTGATGAAGGCATTGGCCCGTGGGTAGGCAGGGAAAGGAGCCCAAGACCCCATGGAGAGAAGCGGTCTTGGCAAGCCGGGCTGCATTTTGGGAAGGTGAAGGTGGCGTCCTGAAATCGTGAAGTATTATCTGATCTTTGTCCAAGTTCTAAAATCCTTGGAATCTCCGAAGTAATAATTATCTTTTGTATGTTAACGAGTTGGCTGGAGGCAGGCAGCCCTGTGCTAGCTGCAGGAAAGGTGACTGGTCACAGGAAAGACCTAGGCATGATCGGAGGGCAGGGACTTTCAGCGCTGACGCCAAGCTCAGGAAAGCAAGAGGGGTGGAATATCAACCTGATCACCAATATGCCACTGATTTAATCGGTCCTGCCTGTGCCAAGAAGACCCAAACAAACCCAGAAGGACAGGTTCAGAGAGCTGCTGGCCAGTGTGGAGGTTCCCGCAGGGTGGCAGTCCTCGAGTGGCACAGGAACCTCTTGTTCCTCCACCAACATCTCTCATGTCTTCATTTGCACCCTTGTAGTGTCCTTTATAATAACTGGCAAATGTAGGTGCACCCCTGAGTTCTATGAGCAGCTCCAGCTGTTCAGGGTGTGGGAGGAGTGAATGGTCCCCTGAGCCCAGAAGAGGGCTGAGTCATGGGCTGGGGCACGAGGGAAGTCTAGAGAGGACTGCAGGCCAAGGGTCGAGATTAGGGAGCCCTGCAGGAAGGGCCAGGAAAGAACCTGGACTTGACTTTCCTCCTCCTCCAGCTTCACCTGAACCCAATGGCACACCAACCAGAAACCAAGGGCACAGGGGTCATTGGCACCTTCAGGCCATCTTCCCAGGGCTGAGGATAGAAGATAGACTCTGGGAAATGCCCCACAGGGGCAGGTAGCAGACCTGAGATCCAATCTGAAATTAAAACAGAGCTGTTGGCACATGAGTGGACAAGATGAATGCAAGTAGAATTGAGTTCAGGAGGGGACCACGTACACATGGAAATCTGGTAGAGGAAAGGGAGACACTGCAAATTCCAAAGCACACAAAAAAATGGCTTCATATCATATTGTGTTTGGCCCAACTAGATAGACATTTGAAAATGATAAAGTTGTGTCCATACCCCACACCATTCACCAGAGCAAACTCCACATGCATCAGAAATTTAAATGAAAAAAAAAACCAAACATACAAAGATTAGAAAGAAACATAGGCAAATTTATTTGAACCTGGGAGTTGCAAGAGCTTCTTTTCTATGACTCACGATCTAGAAGTATTAAAAGGAAAAATTGATATATTTAACTACTTGAAGTTTTAGAAATTTTGCATGACAAAAAAACCATAAGAAGCCAAAAGTCAAAGGAAAATCTGAGAAAGTGTTTGCACCTTACTTCATGAAGAGCTAATTATGTTAATGCATTAAAACGCCTCTTCGAGATTCAGACAAAATGAGCAAAAGACATAAATAGATAGTTCACAGGAAAGGAAAGTCAAGGTCCTCACACGTATGAAAACAGGCCCAGCCTGCTTGTGACCAGGGCAAGGCGAGCTTGTACCTCGCTGAGACGCTATTTCCTACCTCTCTGGTTGACAGAAATCCAGGAGTTCAGAGATGCATCCTTTGCGATGAAGCCATTGTGCTGGTGACAGAAAGAAAAATGCCCAGTCTGCATGAAGGGAAATTTTATAGCATTCAATAATATTACAAGAGTATTTACTCTCTGACCCACACACCTGCTGCTAGAAATCCAGGCTGAAGATGCACCTGCGGGCAAAGGAAAAGGTGTATCCAGAGAATGGTTGAATGGTCCAATCCACATACACAGGAGACTGCTGAGCAGCCCTGAAGAGGGAAGGAAAGAAGGGAGGAAGGAAGGCAGGCAGGAAGGAAGGAAGAAGGAAGGAAGGAAGGAAGGCAGGAAGGCAGGAAGAAGGAAGGAAGGAAAGAAGGCAGTAAGGAAGGAAGGAAAGAAGGCAGGCAGGCAGGCAGGCAGGAAGGAAGAAGGGATCTATATTTTGGAGCAATTTTCTGCATAGTCTTAAGCAGGAGCAGGGGAGTAAGATGTTCACCATTCAAATTTAATTTTGCAGAGTTGACTCTTAACACCTCACTTCACATTTTGATCTCTTTCATTTCAAGCTGAAATCTCAGTTGCTGATAACACACATAGTCAGCCGTCTGCATCTTCAGGGATCCGTGCCCATGCATTGTCACCTTTTGTGTCAAAACCAATGGAAATATATGCTATTTTTACAAAAGGAAACCCTGGAAGGAAAAAGTGGAAATGAAAAAGAAATATGATACTTAGCTCTGTAGGCTGAAGGAATTGGGTGGAAGGACAGAGGTGTCCATGATATACCTTTCCCTATGGGTTTAACTTTTGAAATCTGTTAATGTATTTTTTTTTCTAAGAGAGAGGGACAGTGAGAGAGAGAGAGAGAGGGAGGGGGGATCAATTTTTTGGTTGAGTTTTTCATGTGGCCTTTGTGGCTCACTTTGTTATGCACATGGCGCTGGGGTTCGAACTTGGGTCCTTGTGCACACCAAGCAAATGCTGTAACCACTGAGCCACCCCTGTTAATGTTTCACATCGCTTAAAAATTAAACTGGAAAGGAAAATGCCAACCAAAGAACTGAAACAAAACAGCTCTACTTGCCTATTAAATTAATAGCATTAACAAAGAGAAAAGACTTCAAGTGATTGTTTTTAAAAGAGAGAGAGACAGTGACAGAGAGAAAGAGGAAGAATTAATTTTATTTAGTTTTTCATGTGGTCTTCGTTGCTCCAACACCTCATTGTGTACATGGTGCTGGGGTTCAAACTCGGTCCTCGCGCATGCCCGGCAAGGGCTGTAACTGCTGAGCCACTGCTCCAGCCCTCAAGTGACTTTTGAACATGTTCCTGAGACTCTATATCCTTAGGGTTAAACAGTACAACAAAGAACTCTTAAACCTCATTCAGTTTTGCTAATATTCATAAGGTGATTGTAGCATTTTAATTATTGAATTATTGAAAGTGCATTATAAGAAAACGCAGATGTACAATGTACAGAGCGGTCCATCCGTATCTGCTGGGGACTGGCTCTGGGGACTGCAGTGGGTAATAGATCTGAAGTGCTCCAGTTCCTGTCAAATGCGGGAGTGTTGGCACGTGACCCCTGCACATGAATCCGCATGCTTTGAAACACCCCTCGATGACTTGCGATTCCTAATGCAATGGAAATCCTATGCAAACAGCTGTCAAGCGCTATTGCTTAGGGGACAGCAACAAGAAGACGTCTCCACACATTCAAAGACCTTTTTTAAAAATATCTTTAATCTGTGGTGGGTTAAACCCATGGATGCAGACCCGGAGGAAACGCAGAATGTCTGCATATGTCACCGCAGCTGCCGTGTTAAGAAGGACTGTAATATTAACTTTGAACTGTGATAGCAATATGAAGTCATGATTTTATTAAAAAACATATTTTCCTGTTCTATAAGATAGGCCTACAAAAAAACGTGATGCTGCAATAGCCAAGAGCTCATCCAGAAGTCAGAGCAGGGCTCCTACCCGCCACTCTGCCCTGGAATGAAACAGCTGGAGAAGCGGGTGAGTCCAGGGAACGCGCAGGAGACGACCGCACGGGGAGCAGGAACGGGGAGGCTTGTTCAACCACAGAGGCCAGATCAGAGCCCCACCACCACATCATGCAGAAAAATAACTGACGGATTGCAAAATGCAGGGAAGAATAAAAAGCCCCTAGTCCATAAGGATTCTTAAGAAGAAAATGACAATACAGATAAATAGGTAGAAGGTGGACAGATAGAAACTCCTTACCTTGAAAATTAATAACTAGAAGACATAAGTGTCTACTGTTTAGAACAAAACATAGTTCATCTTGTAGGTACAGCAAAGCTTGTCCTTACTGAGGATGCCAGCTAATCATTATGGAACAGAAGACCGAGTTGGAAACTCCTAAGCCTGCAGTCTCCGCAGAGATCGTTGTTGATGCACAGAGGATTCTGGAGTCATGTGCTGGGCACAGGCGGCGAGGCAGCCTGTTGTGTGGGTGTCAAGGAAGTGGGCTGTGGCAGGTGGACGGAATTTGCCTTATGATTTTTGTCCATCTGTCCCCTTCAATGTGTTCATCATGTAGTGTGTATATTCATGGAAGGAATTTACAATTTAAAAATTACTTTAAAAATTAACTGAAACTCTTATTTTGCAAATTTTACTGTTCATACAGGACCCAATTCTGCTATCCCTTGTTTAGGTGAAATTTCCAGGCCACCCTAAGCAAGCGAATCATTTCTTTCTTTTTTTTTGGCTGACCTCTATTATTGTATTTACCGTATTTAACAAGTGTAAATACAAATGTACTATATTTAACAAGTATAAATATTGACAGTTCTGTGTAGTTATCTCCACCAGACTATCAGAGTTTTTATTCCTACCAACCTTAATTCTTTGTTGGCACATAGTCAGGTTCAATAAATGTTTGTTGAGTATTTAAGAAACGAGCTAAGAGAAGGGCTTCAGAACACTGATCATCATACCTGGCTTTCACCTCACACTCTTTCTTCTCTGGATGAAAACTTTCCAAAGAAAGAAGTTTAATATGTACAATTCAATACCTAGTTATTGAGTAAATAATGTTATTTCTCTGGCTCTTCAGTTTTCTCGTGTACAAATGCAAGTAGGCTGAGGAAGAGGAATCCAAGGTGTTGTTAGGAATAGTGCAGAAAAATAATGTGCTTAATACTGCTTATTGGATAAATAAATAGAATTTGTAAATAAATGAAGCAGTGAAGCAATAAAAGGACACAAATAGAGAAAGAAAAGGATCAGGGAGGATGTATGGATAGATGATTGAATGGATGGATGGATGGGTGGATGGATGGATGGATGGTTAGTCAGATGGATGGATGGATGGATGGATGAATGGATGGATGAATGGATGGATGATTGGTTGGATGATAATGGATGGATGGTCACATGGATGATGGTTGGTTAAATTGATGATGGATAGATGGATTGTTGGATGGATGTATGATGAAGGGATGGGTGTTTGGATGAATGATAAGATAAACAGGTCAGACCTCATTTATTATTAGGTAAATCACAGATGATGCTAACAGGCTAATAGAATTAGATTATTTTCTGTTCCAATTATGAGCTTCCCCCTCTTTCTTCTGCTCTTATGATTAAGAATGGTTGGTTTTGCAGGATGTCCAGGTTTAGACCTCAGGAAAGTGACTTCTTCCTCAGTCTGGGTCTAAGTCCAGATGCATATGCAGCAACTCACTTTGTTCACCTGAACTGGACCTGCAATAATTAAGTCTTTCAGCCTCTTGGCCTGGTGGTCAGCTACCATTTTCCAAAGTTGGGGAAGAAGCTGAAGATTCACTTGCACATAATGTAGCTGGCTGGGAAGGCAGAAGTTTGTAGGGCTGGCCTAGATGCTCACCCGTGAAAGGTACAAGAAGAAAACCCAGATTTTTGCTTCCCCTGTGAAAGATGAGATAGGCATGCTTTGAAGACCGAGGAAAACAAGCAGATCAGGCAATCCTGGAGGCTGTGCTAGCCTTAGTCCAAGGCGGGAGGCGGAGTTCAAGTCCTAAGCCTGAAGTTACCTAGCTGAGCAAGCTTTGGCTTGCCTCTTTCGCTCTTTGAGCCTCAGTTTCCACATTCAGGAAGTCAGGAGGTGTGCTTGCCGGGATGATACAAAGCACCCACTTTTCCCAGAGTGCTGTACACAGAGGGCTGTCTCCAGGCTGGCTCGCCGGAGGTTGCCCTGAGTCTGAGTGTCTCCATCCTTCCTGCCGAGCGTAAGGACACCTGGGCTGCCTGTTTCGCATGGTTGCTATTAGGAACAAATGAGACAATGGATGTGAAAGTGATTTAAAATGGCACAGAGTACGCTGAAAATATGAGTTTTAGATAAAAACTCAACACGGCCCCTGCAGGTCTGAAGCAGTGAGATCACAGAGGTTGTATCAGAGAGCAATACGTACCTTGGGGAAGTACTCGACTCTGTTCCAAACATCTCAGCCACCTCCCTGCTGCTCTGTCTTCCTCTGAGGAGGGGGAGGTCTGCCGCAATGATTTCCTGGGTGCAGCAACTCAGTGAGGGGCTGGGCAGCCACAGTGAGCTTCCCAGCCACTCTGTGCCCCTAGTTCTGGTGACCAGAGGTCATTGGACTCCATAACCTTGGACAGCTACCTGCTCTCTGAAGGCTCAGTTTTCTCATCTGAGAAGCGGAACAACACAACTTCTCCATCTGGGTTGCTGCAGGGACCAGTGGGGTGGCGTGGGAACATGTCCTGTGGAAATGGAGGTGAAGAGAAGACTGGAGGCTCCTCCCCACGCTGAGACTGGCTAGTTCTGGGAATTAGGCAAGACAGGCAAATTTAAGGTGCTGTCTCCGAGGCCCCCTCACGAGGCGAAAGGGTGACCAGGAATCTCAAGGTTGCTGCACACATCCTACCACTCCAAAGGAGAGGGAAACTGTCTCAAGAAGAATTGGAAACATGGCTTCTAGGCATAAAATCAAGCACCATAAGAAAGCCACGCAAAGATTTTAAGTGAGTTTTAGCAGCTTGGGACAAAGATAGTTGAAAAATGAAAAAGAAAAAAAAAAAAAGATTTAGGGCTTCTAAGTTTCCCTGGAAGAGATGCAGGTTGAGAAAGACGCTCAGCTGCAAACAGGGCCCATTTCATCCTGAAGAGAGACCTCACTAACTGGCTTTTTTGAAGTTAATTTTGTAACCCCATTTAGCAAGTTAGCTCCTGGCAGAGAAATAACTGAGACCAAAGAAGGTTATCGCTGCCTTCGACTGACTTCCTGTCCAGCACACAGGAGCACAACTATTTGTGACTCTGGACAGTCTCATGGCTGGAAAATGGGCTGCTATCCTGAGCTTTGGGAGATCCGGCAAACAGTGAGTTACAGGGGCTTCCTCAGGACAAGAGTGTGCTGATCCCATGGGGAGTTCTAGTGTGTGGCACAATCCCAGTCGGCCCTCCTGGATCTAACGCCCTTGTCAGTCAGTAGGTGCCAGCTGGAGACGTGGTCACTCAGTTATTTCCCAGTAAGGTGTCTTCTGATTGGAGGGCAATTGTCAAACTAAGAGCTCATCCACAGACTTCAGCAGCTGACGTTTGGGGCAGCTGGGGTGGGATATTGTCTAAAGGAGATGTGACTGATCATCACTCCCATCTGTGACACCCACCTGGCTGTCAGGGGCAGTGACCTGCAGGGAAACCTGCTCAAGTAGAGACTTTAGTTCCCTGGGTGTGCCGGCGGAGATTCTCATCTCAAATTCTAAAATCCAAATGTTCTGAAACATGACATTCAACAAGTTTCAGATTTTGGAGCATTTTAGATGATTTCAGATTTCTGGATTAGGCAGGCTCAACTTGTAAAGTCTAAGCAGAAATTCCAAAGTCTGAAAACTTTCCAAACCTCACTCTTCTGGTCTCAAGCACTTGGATACTCAACCTGCACTCTCTGCTACAGCACAACAACAGAGTTTAGTTGACATTCCCTGCAGACCCCAAGCCCCAGAGTCACTGTCTGCTCAACATCCAGGCTGAACATTCCTTTCTGGGCTGCTGCAAACCTAACAGCAGTGGGGGTCTGGGCGAAGCCCTAGAAGAACAGAGGAGAAGGGGCTCTTGGTGGTGCCCAGCTGTCTGTAAGAACAGCAGTGGCAAGGACCATGTGGCTGACGGCAAGGTCTGTGTTCTCCACGTGGAACCCTGCAGTGGCTGCTTACAGCAACATAGTGCGCTGGCTGAGTTCTATCTGCACTTTCCAAAGAGGAAACCAAAGGTCAGAGAGGTGAAATCATTTGCCTACTTTTTCTGTAGAGGGCCTGATGGGAAATATTTTAGGTTCCGGGGGCCAGAGGGTTTCTATCGCAAGTCTCTGACTTTCTAGTGGGAAATTAGCGCAGCTAACACACACGATTGGGCATTGGTGTGTTCTGATGAAGTCTGAAAGACGTCGACAGGCTAAGAGCTGCACGTGGCCATCAGGATCCCTGAGAGCCGCACACCGTCAAGATGCAGGAACCGGATCTGGATCTGCACAGTGCAGAGCCCTTGGCCAGCATCCCAGGGGCTTCTTGGAAGCCTTTAGAGGCCAGAGAGGTTTGAACCGAAAGAAAGCGCTGTAGGCTGAACGTTTCTATTGCCGCTGAGTCCACATGAAGCCCTAGCCCCACAGTGTGGGGTTACAGAAGGGACCTTGGGCGAGGATGAGCTAGCTAGGCTGAGAGGAGAGGCTGGAGAGCTTGCTGGCTCCCTCCTGCCAGGAGGAGGGGCCTTGATGCTGTGTGGAGAACCTGAGGAGGGTTCTGTCGCTGAAGCAGAGCAGTCTGCCTGGAGCCCTAGCTGACAATACAGCGTTTCCCAACCCTGGGGAAATCCCGGAGGGCCAAAGTCAAAACCTCAGTGCTTCCCACGATCATCCCGAGGCTGGATCAAATAGCTCAAGATGTGCAGCGCTCCCAGAGCAGAATGCAGCCCGTAGAAGACTGTCAGCGAAGTCTTCTGTTAGGGCATCTTGACCTCTCCTGCAAAGTTAGGGGGCGCAGCTTCCTCCGTGGGCCTCCGGAGAAACTCATCCCGCTGAGGGCAGGCCGGCTGTGCACATGACTTCCTGTTACACTTGGCTTTTGGAGGGCATGCCCAAAAGCATTTCCAGGAAGGATCCCGTGGACCTCCGTACTCAAAACTGGGGGTCCTTCTGCTCTCCCACTTAAAATGCTGGGATCTGGAGGCAAAGGTGCTTCTGGGAAGAGCCCCCACCTCTCACTCTGCAGTATTTTTTAAGAGTGTGGGCCCTGGAGTCCAACCGCTGGCTTCCCGTCGGCCTGAGTGATGCTGTGCTGTCTTGGACAAATCAAGCGATCTCTCTGGGCCACAGCTTCCTCATCTGTCAAATGGGAGCATGGACCCTTGGTGAATGAATGCGGGCGTGCCGTGGCTGTGGATGGGCTTAGCCCACAGCATGCCCTGGCTTCCAGTGTCTCTATGTGAACCTGAAGGCCAGCTGGAGCCTCCGGGCCTGGTCCTGTACGAAGTAGCCAGAAGCTCTCCAGGGAGATGCTGGCCTTTGGGAAGGGGACCGTTTCATCCCCTTGCTCACACCCCCTGGACTCCTGTGGTCACTGAGTTCAGTGTGGGGAACGCCCTCCATCCTGCTCAGGTTTCCTCCTTCCTTGGCCAGTCAGTCCAAAGGAAAGCCCAGCCTACTTCCTAATTCCCACCAAGGAGACTCAGGGCTGCGGTGCATGTCTGCTGCGTCACACACGAGTTCAAGTTCCACCGGCGGCCCTGATCCAATGCCCGCAGCGATGCCTGGTTCCAGCTCCTGGGACACTGACCCATCCTCTTGCTCCCTCAACCCCCTGACAGCTCCACCTCCGTCATTACGGTGCTTGGTTCTCCAATCTCCCCCTTACTGTCTTGACCTTGCTGAGACTTGTCTTCCTTGCAAGGCATTTCCCCAGCGACTGTTCCTTCCCAAAAAACTGAAATAACGCTCTGAAGTGTCAGGGACAGCCAAGCTGAAGGGAGTCACTGTGCGGGGGCTTCTGTCCCGGTTCTCGTGACAGCAGGACCATGGGTCCTCTACCCTGGTGCCGCTTTCCCGCCTGATCCCAGTGGGGTGAATCCTCCTTCTGGTGACAGCCACTGTCTGCCAGCCCAGGACGGCACCCCAGATGCTAGGGGCCTCTGGATGCTGGCAGACTTTTCTCCCACGAGTCCCCTGGCTTTGTGGAAGCCTGAGACTGCACCTTGGTCCTGTCACTCTTAAGATTCACTGGTGGTGTCGGAGCACGAGCTGAGACAGGGCTGAATCCTGCTTGGAGACAGCTACTTTCCAGAGGGTCTCGTCCTCCCTGGGGGACGTGATGGGTATCATGGAACAAGCTGGTGCGTGCTCTGGTTAATCTGACTTTTGTCAACAGGAATATGCTAAGAACTTACAAGGCTGAGAAAAGAAATGATGCTGTTTCCTTTCTGCAAGAGAAAGTCCTAGTGGGCCGTTGTCTCATGCAGGAGATGTAAGGATGTGGACCTGCCTGGCCTGGCCTGGCCTGCTGGTGGGCCTGCAGAGGGATGCCCTCTCTGGTCACCTCACCAGCTGTTCTGATCGTGGAGGTGGCAGAAGCTGGAGCTGATGGTCCCAGATACCAGCAGAGCCAGGGTTTTCTTTCTCACAGCATCCATTCTGGAAGCAGCAGCAACATCCCTATGGGTTCTCCTTGGCGTCAAGGAGCCAAGAAAATCCCTTGCGTTCTGCTAGTGAGGCTCGCTGTTGCCCTGGTTTACCATTCATGCACTGAGATTTCCCCAAAAGCAAAGGGGTCCTGGAGTGGGGCTCACCTGGTATGGCTGGCACACAACTGTCACCAAGTGAGCTGCTGAAGCTGCTTAGGTTCTCATGGTCCCAGTGAGTTTGGTGTGATATTGAGCCAGGCTGCTCCTCTCTTCAAAGCACCAGCTCCCCAAGGAGCCATTGGTAAAGTGACTACACTCAGGATTTGGGGCAGCTGGATGCTGTCACTCATCGATAAGAAACGTGCTGGAACCTTCTGCATCTCAGCTTCCTCATCTGCAAAAGGTGACACTTGTATTTCCAGGTGGAGCGGGGGAGGCTATGCCAGGTGTCTGGCATGATGGGAGGCTCAGGATGAGCTTTCAATAAAATGTTAGCCGTCCCTACCGTCGCTGAGACGAGACCCGAGAAACCCCAGGAGCAGAATTCACTGACAACAAAACCCAGCCCCAGAGGAGATGGGTGAGTCAGAAACGCAGGGGTCCCAGTGCAGTTTAGCATTGGGCCACATCAAAGTAGGTAAACGGACCTTTTCTGCTTGCTTATTTGGGGCCTTGTTCATGTTCCGCCTGGAGGTCCCCCCTGTCAGGCGAATCCACACAACACAGGGCCCTGGAGCGTCCCGGACTCCCCCTTCCCTCCACCAGTGCCCGTCTTCACTTCTGACTCAGCCCCTGAAAGCCCTCCTCTTCTGGCCTCCAACTCTTTGACCTTTTGAATCCACCAGAGATGGGTTTCCCACACTTGGCAGCTTAATGTGTCTATTATTCCCGATCCCTTTTAAAAATCATCTTGACTGCCTGGCTCTTTCTGTATTTTAGTCTGCGTTCTTTCTTAACCTGTGCAAGTGTGACATCTCCTTTAGAATTTATTCACATTCTGCATTTAATTAGCAAAGCACCCTATTAAACGGATGACACCCCACTGAACACAGAGCATTCTTGGATTCTGTATCTTAGCAATTAATTGGTGTCTAACCCATTGAAAGAGTTTTCTAAATGAATAAACTTCCAAACATTTCTCCTGATCGTTTGGATCTTTTTAAAAGATTCCTGCATCTCTTGCTTCGTGGCAGATTTGCAGCTTTTACAGTTGGGTTCTACAAAGTTGAAAACATCGATCAAATAATCTGAAAACGTTTGTCGGCGCCTTTGTGGCAGTCAGGTTCCCATCGCGTGTTGCACTTAAGCTGTAAGACCTTGTATGTGGAGAGTCTCTAGCTGGACGTTTGTAGAGGAGAGATCAAGGCAATTAACAGCATCTATTTTAAGGTCAAGGCCACATGCGTGAGCTGCAGGGATTGCAGGATCCTGTTCTTTCCTGCATGTGCTGGAGTGGGAGCGGCTCATCAGGCAGACTGCTGTGCGCGTCTCACGCATGACCTTCTTTAAGCCGAGGCCCACGCGATGGGGTCTCCGCTTCCTCTGTGCAGGAGCTCTGTCCACAGGAAACGTGTGTCCCCTGCAGAGGTGCCCAGCTTTCCATCCACTGCCCCTCGCACATTCCGGGGAGTGAGTGCGGTGCCTCGTGGAGTGAAAGAGCCCCACGCTGGCGGGGTGCACGCTGGCTGAGCTCTGGGGCAGTAGCCCACCTTTCCAAGCCTCCGCTCTCCATCTGTGGAAAGGGTGGGCAGCTGCTCCCCAGCTTAAGGTGCTTTATGATTTTCCAGCTGCTCGATGTGCAAACTCAATGCGAATCCACTAGAAGCCGTATGCCAGGTTTTGAACGAGGATCTGCTGGGAGTGGGATGGTGCTCTCTCCGCATAGGGCAGGGAGCATGCAGCTCCGTCAGCCCCTGCTTGCAGTGCTGTGTGGGTGAGCTCCGTGTTGGGAGGTTCGTACATTAAGTGCATTTTTGACTCAATATATTTTCAACTTTCGACGGGCTTGTTAAGATTCGTTGAAAGTCAAGGAGTATCTGTGAGAGCATGGTTGATCCTCCTTTTCGTAACCTCCATAGTTGCAAATTAACAGAGTTATTAACACTTATTTGTAGCCCCTATATCAGTACTTGTGATTACATGGTTGTCCATGCACACCCACAGAGCACTGAAAGACAGAGCCCTGCAATGTGCGCTCCCGGCTGAGAAGGCACGAGGTCCACCTGCCTCCTTGCTCCACCTCATGCTATAAACCAGGGTCACTTCTGCAGTGTATTCAACACATTGTCCCGTTTGGTTTAGCCTCCCTCCTCCTCCTCCACCTCCTCCTTCCTCCTCCTCCACCTCCTCCTTCCCCTCCTCCACCTCCTTCTTCCCCTCCTCCACCTCCTCCCTCCTCCTCCTCCACCTCCTCTCTGCTCCTCCACCTCCTCCCTGCTCCTCCTCCCTCCTCCTCCACCTACTCCCTGCTCCTCCTCCACCTCTTCCTCCCTCCTCCACCTCCATCCTCCTCCCTCCTCCTCCTCCACCTCCTCCCTCCTCCTCCACTTTCTCCCTGCTCCTCCACCTACAGCAGTACTGTGTTCCTGCATGCAGCCTTCCTGCTGCCAAGTCCTGTGGAGATGCAAGGTGCATCTGCAGAGGGCACAGCTGCTGCACTACCAAGGGAATCACCGTGGAGCCCCAGAGTTGACAGCCGTGGGCTGCTGAACTGCAGGAGGGCCCAGGCACCCTGTTGACTCAGCTAGATTCTGATGCTTATATAGTCCAACTACTGACCCTCATCAGGAAAGACCCCCCAACAGATCACCACTGTAAAGAATATTGTTCACGAAAGATGTGTAACACTGCCACAAGTACTGAGCCTGATGCAGTGAACACAGGTACCCCGGCTCTCAGCTCTGTCAAGTCTCAGCAGTGCTCCGTTCTTCCAGGAATGAGTGCACATGCGTGTGCATGTGTGTGTGTGTGTGCCTGTGTCTAACAAAACACCCTAGGCAGAGCAGAAGCCCCACCACCCATCCATGACCCTGCTTGCCACCCCACTTCTTCCCAGAGATGACTGACAACCCAAGTGAGCAGCCCCTGTCGGAGCCTGTGTCCCCTGCGGTGATGGATCACTACAGCCTGGGAGGTTTATGAAGGACAGAGGCTTCTGGAGCTCTGGAGGCTGGGAGGTCCGAGTTCACTGTCCCAGCCTCTGTGAGGACACATCATGACAGGGTGGAGGACATGGCAAGGTGAGGTGGAGCATGCTGGGGGGAACTCTGCTTCCTTGCTGCCCATGAACCCACCAGGGAGCTCCGAGGCCCCACTGCCACAGCCCTTAAGGTATGAAATTCAGAGGACGGATTCAAACTGTCACACCTGCCCCTGTGTGCTTCTGTAATTTTGCTCCTTTATTAGGAATCCACGAATAATGTATGATATTAACTAAATGGGGCCACCCTTCAGGCATCCTGCTGTGATTTGCTCTGATTCGGCATTGTTTGGAAAGACACCTGGGGACCTGCACACCCTTCATTTTAACGTGCTTGGAGTCCTTCTTCCTGTTGATGACATTTGGGCTGCTGCGCTGCAGGGTCACTGCGGCCGGGGCATCTTCTCCTGCAAGGCAGGCTCCCTCTCAACAGCTCGCCATGTGTGATGGACCCTAAGCAGAGACAAGCTCAGGGCAGTAGAGACAGCAGGACTGGGGATGGCTGAGAGGAGACCTTGCGCAGAGCCCCTGGGGGCACATGGGACAGCCTCCCCTAAGGAATCAGATTCCAATTTATCTCCTTAGACACCTTGCCCTGGGGCCTGCCTGGGGCTAGCTGCTGGGTCCTGGGGCTGGAGTCCAGCTCCCCAGGATCCTGAGGCTTGCTGCCAGCAGAGAGTTGCAAAGACTCTTCCCGTGGCTGTTAGCACCTTGCCCAAAGTCCTCTGAGTTTCATAAGTTGGTCTAGAAGCCACATAATTGAGGCAGTTTAATTTTAGCTCCTCATGTCTCCTTATTAAAGTTAGCTGTTTATGAGAAATGTGAAAATTTCTTTCTCCCCAGAAGAATTCTCTTTCAGGCTTGAAATAGTCTCCTGTGCTGGTATACTCGTGGGATGTTACACGTGAGGTCGATCAGAAGACTCTCCCAACTTTGATGTCCCTAAAATTAGTCCTAAAACTTCAGTGCAAGTTTCAGATCTGCTCTTCCCTGGCTTTCTCTGCGGTGCCCCAGAGATGGAAGGATTCAGACACTGGATCAGCCCTGGCTCCTGACCCTCTCTGTGCTGGGCACCAAGGTGCAGGAATGTGGGAGCCGAGTGAGATTCGAGGGACCTGCTCCTCTTCCACCAGGGCTTGCAGATTTCTACTTGAATCTCTGGGGCTTCAGAGCTTAATCTCAGCCTGACGTTGAGCCCTGGTTTATGAGGAAGGGGTGCTGAGTTCTCCCCAGGGAGCGGGTGGGCATTCTGACCATGCCCTTGGGGACTAGTGCTGTCTGTGAACTGTAGCACCGACCACACCACATGTCTGCAGGAAACCCCCTGATCATCTCCACAGCCAGTGGTCAAGAGTGGGATCTGTGATTGGGCTGGGCATTCGAAGCCTCCGTGAGTTGACCCTCCTGACCTTCAGCCACCTCTTTCTACTTATTTCCTTTTTAGGCTATGCTTCCTCTCCACGTGGAGCTGGCCTTTCCCACCTTCAGGCCCATGTCCCTCTGCAGTGCCGTTTCCCCTGTCCAGAACATTCTTCTTTCTCTCCTACATTCCTCAAATTTCAACTCATGTTCAGATCCAGGCCGAGCATGGGCCCCTGAGTTCTCCCCAGCCACCTCCCTCGGTGACTATTTGAATATTATCACCTCCGATGTGTTTGTGTGGCTTTCCAGGCAGGTGCAAGCCCTGTTGTACAGGCTGGAGACTCCTAACCCCAATGTGCTCCAAAATCTCAGATGCTGGGGTGCCACCAAGACACCCCAGTGGAAAACTCCACCTCTGACCCCCTGTGTCAGGCACAGCCAAAACAGGTATAGAGCTAAAATGCCACACAATCACCACCACGCTCTGTGGATAGTGAGCTTGGGAGACAAGCGAAATCGTGTTTAGGCTTGGGTCCCATCCGCAAGATTTCTCATTAGGTGTCCAGTTAGGGATTAGTTCGGGTCCCATTCCCAGGACCGCACAGGGACCATCTCCTTGGGCCACTGCTGAGTCACCATTGCAGGGTGCAGAGTAGACGTCACCCATTCATTAAGGGGAAGAATGAGACACCAGCATTTCACTCCAGCTTGTTTCCAGTAGAAAACAAAACAAACTCGTTTTCAACACCATTAGGGTGAAGTTTGATTCTACTGTTTTTGCTTTGTACTGCTGAGTCATTAAAGCGCTTTCTCAGGTCTTTAAGGAGAGCAGTGCAGAGCGAAGGCCTCGGGTTTGGAGCTGAGGCTGATTGGTGTCAGGATCTAAGGCTTCCAGGGTCCCAGGACCCAGCCTGAAGCCAAGATCCCTTTTCAGGTTGGGGCTGCGCCTCCTCACTCCGTTCCCAGCCTCCTCACTCCGTTCCCAGCCTCCTCACTCTGTTCCCAGCCTCCTCACTCTGTTCCCAGTTCCCAGCCTCCTCACTCTGTTCCCAGCCTCCTCACTCCATTCCCAGCCTCCTCCGCACCTGCACACAGTGACCTCCCCATCCTGGATCACACTGGGTTCCTGCCAATCTCCAAATCTCCCCTTCCTGGCAGGCAAACCCAAACCACTGCCCGGCCTCCTAACACCTGCATCAACTGGCTCTGTAGGTGCAGCTTCCCTGTGCCTTGGGGACACCAACATCAGTTATTCCACCCAGTGTGCCCAACTCTCTGTGAGCCCAAAGCAGGGGCCACCCTCCTAGAGCCCTTTGCACAGGGCTGCCAGGTCATCTCTGCAAGCCAGGGTCCGGTGAAACTTGAATGCCAACCCCAGGATCTCATCTCCTCTTCCCCTGTCTCCCTCCTGTGCTTTCTGCTGCTCCTAGGCAGAACCCAGGCTGCCCTCTGGGGGTCTGCTACAGCTGTTCCTCCCTCCAGGGTGGGAGCATCTGCCCCCCCCCCCGCCAAGGCCCTTGCTGAGATCTGACTCCATCACAGCAGACAGGAAGCCCCCTCGCCCATGCCCTCTTTTGCCTTGAAATGAACCATCCCTAACCGTGGAGCCAGCTAAAGGAAGGGAGAAGGGCCAGAAGGAAACAGCACAGATGCCCACTTCCACGTGTGACAGCCCCCGGGAGGGCAGAGGGTCCCCAGGGGCCCAGAGGCAGGTTTTCATAGCGGCCTCCACTACCATGCTGGGTCAAATCTGTCCTCCAGGGACGTGGCTTGCTTTCTGCTTGTGTGCTCCGTAAGACGCCAGCGATCTTGGCTGATGCTTCTTACTCAGGACACTTAGCCCAGGCTTCTGTCCTGTCAGAGGACGACCATCCCACACCTGGAGAGGGGGCTGTGCACCTGCTGCTGGAAGGGACCTCCAGCTCACTCACTGTGCTTCCGTGACTTGTGCATGGGAGATCAGGTCTCTCACTCTCTGCCAGAGCGACCAGTCCCAGACCAGGATGAGTCCCAGTGTCTGTGGAAGCAAAGGAGCACAGGTTCCCAGGGCCAGCTGGAAACTGCACAGAGCCAGCTCAGAGCCACCTAGGCCCTGTCCTCCCACCAAACTGCCTGCCTGTGAGTCCTCTGTGGAAAGATAAAGAAGGAATCCCCAAGGGCAGAGGGCTGAGGGAGCAGGAAGAGGACCCACAGAGCACCTCACACCAGATAGAAGTA
>PVKS010029359.1:0-25496 GCA_004027875.1 Aplodontia rufa | reverse complement strand
TTTTTTTTTTTTAGCATAGTAGACAGACTTTATTTTAAGAAAATAATAGAAGACAAAGCATAGGAAGAAGAGCAGACTCCCCCAGAGCGGGAGAAGGAGCCAGGGCCCTTTATTTGGATTTTCATCTGGCTTTGTTTCACTGACACTTAGTTGTGTATGTGGTGCTGGGGTTCAAATCTGTGCCCTCATGAATGCCAGGCATGCGCCGTAAGTGCTGAGCCACTGCTCCAGCCCTTATTTTTTATTTTGAGAAAGGGTCTCACTGAATTGCTTAGGGCCTTACTGAGTTGCTGAGGCTGCCTTGAACTTGGGATCCTCCTGTCTCAGCCTCGTGAGCCACTGGATTACAGGCATGTGCCACTGTGCCCAGTACATAGAGGATACTTAAAAGAGTAAAAATGAGCAGCTAGGTGAAGAGATACAGGGGTGAGGCCTAGAAGGGTCTGCGGAGCTTCTGCTGCCACCCTCCTGGCACCTGGATGACTTCTGTTCACTCCCTGCGAGCCTCCGTGTGTTCACGGTCCAGAAGCTTCCTGAGCCCTGGAGTTGTCACTGCGTGGTGTGATTGGGTGAGATTGGACCGGACACACAGGTCGACAGACTGGGTGGGCAAGCCCAGCAAGACCTCTGACCAGACTGTTACATGCATTCCTCGAGGGTGGGGCAGGACTACTTTTCAAATGGGGGTCTCCTCATCTCCGCGCCAGGTGGCATTTGATGACAACTTAAGATTAGAATTCTGTGACCTGCCCTGGAGAAAAGAAATCCGTAGGGAAAGAGGTGGGAGGTCAGGAACAGAGACCACCTTCCCGTGCCAGACCCTGCGCTGCCCACTCAGAAGCCTGCATGGTGCTCTGAGGCCATCTGTGCAGAGCAGAATTCTCCTTCCTCAGTTCTGGGGGAAGGAGGTCCATGGCCAAGGGGCTGGCAGGTTCGCACGGTGGCAGTTGCCTCCCAAGGGCCCTGCCTCTTGGAACTGTTCCCTTGGCAAGGCTCCTGTTTCAGAGGATACTTGGGACTGCACCCTTAATGCTGAGGCTATTGGTAGGTCTGTCAGATGCTCTCCCACCTGTACGGTGTGGGTTTTCTTCATTTCCTGTTGATGTGGTGGGTCACAGTGATCCACTTTGATCTCCTGGGGGTTTTCTTCATTTCCTGTTGATGTGGTGGGTCACAGTGATCCACTTTGATCTCCTGGGGGTTTTCTTCATTTCCTGTTGATGTGGTGGGTCACAGTGATCCACTTTGATCTCCTGGGGGTTTTCTTCATTTCCTGTTGATGTGGTAGGTCACAGTGATCCACTTTGATCTCCTGGGGGTTTTCTTCATTTCCTGTTGATGTGGTGGGTCACAGTGATCCACTTTGATCTCCTGGGGGTTTTCTTCATTTCCTGTTGATGTGGTGGGTCACAACAATGCACTTTGATCTCCTGCTCTTTTCCTCCATGATGTTAACAATGCCTTTTTGCAGTGCTGGGGATGGTACCTGGGGCCTCCCACATGCTGGGAAGAGCTCTGCCATTGAGCCTCCTGCCCAGCCCTTGCCAGCACTTCCAGATCAGATGGTTGTGGGTCATGGTGTCAGCAAGTTGTTGTCTAGTTAGGATAGGTACGTTTTAGCCCGTCCTCATTTTGTTTTGTCCTGTTTTGAAGGGGCTTTTCAGAAAGACATCCAGATTCTTGTGCACAGGTCATTAGTAGCACCTGCTGTGTGGTATCAGAACAAGGATGTGTCCAGGCTTCTAAGGACTCAGAGTGTGGCACCTGCCTGTGCTCTCTGAAAGCAGTGTCAGCCCCGAGATGGTCAGTAGCCACCAGCCTATGGTCCACAGGAACTGCACATGTGTGGCCTGGGCTGCCCTCTCCTCAGTCCTGGTACCAGTGTGGTGACGGAGCTTGGCCCTTCTCTGGATTAAGCGTCACCGTTGTTACCATGGCAGCATGATGAATTACCTCCATAACTGGTGGCCTGGGACAGTAATAGCCACTTATTATCTCTCTAGTTTCTGGGGTCCAACCCTGGAGCAGCTCAGCTGGTGACCCTTGCTTGGGGTATCATGCTGCTAGGTCAGTTGGAGCATTCCCAGCAGTGTCCGGCTGGGAGGACGTGGGCAGCAGGGCTCCCTGGGAGGCAGCCTACCTTTCTTCTGGTGTGGAGCCTCTGGGGCTGGGCTGCCCTGCAATCTGGTTGTCCATGTAGATCCATGGGGTCCCGGGTCCTTGGTGAGTTCTCCTAGTGACAGGTGGCCTGCAGGTGGAGGTGCCCTGTAAGACACCTCTGTAGAGAGGCAGCTGTGATCACCCCCCCGCCCCCCCGCAGTGTGAGTGCTGGGAACTTCGATCTGCAGAGGACCCAGGTGAGCAGTGTGGGACCTGGAGGCGTGACAGGTAGCTCTGTAGAGACAGGCTGCACAGTGGGTTTGGGAGAGGGGCCTTGGCGAGCAGGCATGTCTCAGGGGGAGATGGTGCCAGGAGGGCTGGGAGGAGGCGCTGAGGACAGATCTGAGCACGTGGACAGTGGCAACGGCGGGTGGAGAGGCCAGTGAGCCTGAGAGCATGTCTAGGCACAGCTCCAGAGAGGGCCTATGGAGGGCAGGGACAGGTCAGCAGCCAGCTAGCTTAGGGCCTGCAGGCACTGACTAGAAGCCTCCACGTTTTCCCACGCTGAGGGGAGAGGACCCTGAAAGCTGGGCAGGCAGCAGAGGTATGGACTTCTTGCATCTGCGGGAGGAGCGATGTGGACTTCAGGGTACCTCTGCCCCCAAAGCTGCAAGGTGGGGTGGCCTGGTCCCGAGTGGGTGGGAGAACACTGCTCTATAGGTCTGAGCATGAGGCTTCAGGGTCCTGATGTCTTTTATCCAGTGAATTTATTCCTAGGAACTTAATAATTCTGCTGGGGAGTTCAGCAGAAACGGTCGCATGAGAAAAAGGGGGAGACTGCAGCTTGGGGACCTCCTACTGGGTGCCTGCTGTGATGTCAAGGTGGCTGCAGCCCTTGGGGTGTGGCCACAGTTGGTAGGGGGTGTCAGGGAGGTGGAGAGTGGGCTGTGGGGAGGGAGGACGCAGGCTGCATAAGCTTCAGGTGCATCCCAGGGTGTGTGTGTCCTCCTCAGATTCATAGGAGGTCCTGAGCCACAGTACCTCAGAGCAGGACTGTGCTGGAAATAGGGTTGTTGCCCACATAATGAGGTCATCCTGGGGTGGCCCTGGTGCAGAATGCCTGTGTCCTCATGAGAGGTGGACAGGTAGGCACGGAGCAGGGTGTGATAGTGCCGTTAGGGAGAGGCCCTCGGACACATCCCGGCCTTTAGAGGGCCGGCTGAGCTACCCCTTTGTGGGACTTGGTCAGGATGGCTACAGGATGCTGGCTCACAGCTTTGCGGATGCTCCCGACTCCATCGAACAAAGAAAAAAGAGCCCATTTCGGTGCTGCCTTGGAAGATGAGTCCCCAGGGAGTGAGTGCCAGAGCCCAGCCCAGGTCCCTGTCACCGTCTAGGTAGAGGGTGCGCCTCAACCAGTCAGCCCTTGTGGAGCAGCTGCTCTGCCGTGTGGGACTGTTGGCCAGGGTGAGGGTGTGGCCTCTGTGGGGCAGAGCATGGGATTGCCTTCTGTTGGGGCCTGGTGGAAAGAACCCAGGGAGCAGCTCAGCTTGGCAGGGAGGTGGGCAGGAGCTGGCTCCTCGGAGCTCCACTCCATGTGGGCGGTGGAGCCTGAGAGGGCCGCAGGGTGGGATCCACTCTCCTGAGGTGTCTGGCAGGTGTCCTTTCTCAGTTCCAGGCACAGCACTGCCCTCATGTGGGCTGGTCACTTGTCACCTGAGCTACATGTCCTATTTTGCCACATCTGCCCTGTGTCCACTTCTGGATCTGGGGGGAATCTTCCAATCAGGGCCAGCCTTTGCCTTCTTCGTGTCATCCTCCAAGGGGCTTCTCTGGTCACCCCTAAGCGAGCCTCCTGCCTGCCTCTGATGGAGGCCTGCCAGCTCCTCACACCCTCTGGTCTCTGATAGAGGCCAAATGGCCTCCTCCTCACCCCCTCTCTTCTCTGGTGGAAGCTGGGTGGCCTCCTCCTCACCCCCTCTCTTCTTTGATGGAGGCTCAATGGCTTCCTCCTCAACCCCTCTCTTCTCTGGTGGAGGCTGGGTGGCCTCTTCCTCACCCCCTCTCTTCTCTGGTGGAGGCCAGGTGGCTTCTTCCTCATCCCCTCTCTTCTCTGATGGAGGCTAGGTGGCCTCCTCCTCACACCCTCTCTTCTCTGATGGAGGCTGGATGGCCTCTTCCTCACCCCCACTCTTCTCTGGTGGAGGCTGAGTGGCTTCCTCTCTACCCCCCTCTCTTTGGTGGAGGCTGGGTGGCCTCCTCCTCATCCCCTCTCTTCTCTGACGGAGGCTGGGTGGCCTCCTCATCCCCTCTCTTCTCTGATGGAGGCTGGGTGGCCTCCTCCTGATGCTCTCTCTTCTCTGGTGGAAGCCTGACAGTTCCTCACGCCCTCTGTTCTCTGGTGGAGGCAGGGTGGCCTCCTTCTCACTGCCATTTCAGTGCTGTGCTTCTCTGGCCTTGTCTGCCTAGAATTTGTGCTCCCTCTGGTCCTTACCAGCTTCATCCCAGGACCCCACCCAGGGCTCCAACCTGGTCCTCTGAGTCCTAAGAAGATGCAGAGCCTGGGTGAAGCAGGTGGGGTTGGGGATGTGTGGTGTCCTGGAGCCTTAGGGATTGGCTTCTCCTGTGACTCTGGAGCAGGCTGTCGCTGACTCTGGCCTCCAGAACCCCGAGAGTGCGCTTGAGTTGCGAGGCCCCCCATTAGGAGCTGTGTGGATACGGTCCTAGCATAAACTCAGGAGGAATGTCTGCCCTGGCACCTGCCCTGGTGATGTGCCCTCTTCCTCCACAGAAGCCCCGTGCTGCCCTGGGGTCTCGCAGCCCTGCCCTGGCTTATGGTTGGGAAGGGTGAGTAGCTCCTGGGGTGCAGTCCAGGGTCTCACCTATGTAGCCGCTCCTGCAGCCCGAGCATTGTGCTGTGCCCATCCTGTGGGATCTGCTGCGCAGGACCAGGGGTCCATGCTGTGTAGCCAGCCCATCGAGGGGCATGGGGAGCCTCCATGGATTCCTGTCCTCTATGCCTGCAGGGTGGTGGGGATGACGTCCGTCAGGAAGCCGAGGTGAGGTGCTGGGCCAGCGCAGCTCACTCAGATCTCTCAGGCTAGTTGGGGCCCTGTTCTGGTCTCCCGTGACCTTGGTGCTCCAGGAGGACGCTGGCCAGTGAACTGGTGGCATTTGCCTGCTGGGCCAGGTGCTACGTGGTCCTCAGTGTCCCCTGGGGAGGCTGGGGTCTGGGTCCTGCTGTGGTCCCGGGAGGTCATGTCTCCCTTTGCGGTTGACAGGTGTCTTGGCGGCAGGCTCAGATGGGTGGAATCCCATGGCCTTTGCTGGCTACGGCCATCCCTCTCCACATTTTGCAGGAGGGGTGGCACCCAGGGCTTCGCTCACATTCTGCGCTTACCAACCTGCACCCTAGGGCGGTGCTGGTGATGGGTGTTGAGGGTTCTGTGCTCTGCACTGTGTGGGTAGTTGCATTCCACTGCAGGAAGGGCTCGCTGTCCTCGCGTTCACCATTACGGGTGCCACTGTGGCTTGGGGATTCTGGAGCAGACCCAGTGCTGTGCAGGTGCCACCACAGCCTTCCTGCTGTTGATGAAGTCTGGTGCTCCAGGACCATGTGGTCTCCTACCCTCCCTCCCTGTGCTGGGGGTGGAACCCAGAGCCTTGCACATCCTGGGCAGGTGCTCTGCCACCAAGCTGCACGCCACTGTTTTGTTTATTATTTTGAGACAGGGTCTGGCTAAGCTGCCCAGGCTGGGCTTGAACTTGTGATCCTCCTGCCTCAGCCTCTTGAGTCTCTGGGATTAAGGTGTGACCACTGCCTGGTTGTGGCTTTTTTTTTTTTTTTTTTTGGTGAGAGAGAATCAATTTTATTTAGTTTTTCTTGTGGCCTTCATTGCTTTGACACTTTGTTGTGTACGTGGTGCTGGGGTTTGAACTCACATCCTTGTGCATGCCAGGCAAGTGCTGTAACTGCTGAGCCACCGCTCCAGCCCCTGGCCTGTTTTTAAAATAAACCACTGGTGATTTGACTACCTTTCAAAGTTGAGTTGTGCTGCTCTGTCCACCCAGGAGGCTTCAGCAGTAAGATCCCCTGCAGATGGTGGCACCTGGGCTGAGGGAGTGGGGAGCTGGTGGACATCAGGGTTGCTTGTCAGCCACGTAGCTGGGGACGGACCCTGCAGAGCCCTGTCTCTGCAGCTATGAGGATGGGCAGGCAGCCAGGCCGCTCCTGGCGTTCCGTGTCCCTGCTGGCCCTGGTTCGGGCTCTTGGTTCGACATGCCTCGCTCTGCTCGGGACGGCGGGATTGCCTGTGCCAAGTACTCCAAGTGCTCGAGGAGCTAAGTGGGAGCAGTGTCCAGCTGTTTGAGTGCCCCTGGCCTGGAGTTGCCCTGCGTGCTTGAGACACACACTCCTTGACCAGGCCATCTGGTGCCATGTGGGTCCGGCGGCCACCTTTTGGGCACTCCAGTGTGTTTGTCTGTCTTTCTTTTCTTTTCTTTCTTTCTGTCTTTCTTTCTTTCGTTTTTTAGAGGGAATCAGTTTTATTTGGATTTTCATCTGGTCTTTGTTTCTCCACCACTCAGTTGTGTGTGGTGCTGGGTTTGAACCTGAGTCCTTGCACATGCCAGGCAAGCGCTCCACTGTTCCAGCCCACAGGTGCACCCCTGCTTGCTGGGTGCCCTGACTGTCCATCCAGGCAGGTGCTGGCTTGGTGTTGTGTCCGCGGGTCCCCGAGTGAGGGCGCTGAGTCTTGTCGCAGTCGTCCTGCTCCTCCGCTCAGAGCTGCCGACGCCTCACTGATGGACAGGCAGATGCTCCTGCTTTTTCCACTGCCCCGTGGTGGGGCCACATTGCTCTCACCTGCTGTTTAGGGCAGACGCTCGCTTCCAGGGGCTCCTGGTCCCTGTGGTGGGGTGGTCCCGTTGGGCCTGTGGCACTTGGGGACGCATGCTCTGGAGGTCCTGGGGATGCTCCAAGGCTGCTGTTCCAGCTCCAAGGGTTCTTTTCCTTCTCCTGAAGTTTCCTCTTGGTGCTGTGCTATGCGTGCAGGGGCTGCCTTCATCTCCCACCTTCACTGTGGGCCTCCTGCTTCCTTGGCTGTTGGTCCCTGGTAGCAGCTGACTCTCAGCAGTGGGCATGGGGGGCGTCTGGAGCTACGTGCAAATGGTGTGTTGTTGGACGCTCTGGACCTCTTGCTGGGCAGGGGCTTTGCTCCCTGTGGGTGAGGTGAGGTGGCCTGAGCTGCCCATCCCAGGCTGGAGAGCTCAGGACCTGTGAGCCCTTCTTCAGGTCTGCGGTGGAGCTCTGCACGCGCCCTGTGCCACCCTGTGCTCTGCACAGAGGAACCCCAGCCTCAGGGCCTGGAGACGGGAAGGAGAGATGTTGGCTGCTGGAGCTGACTGGGAGCGCGGGGCCCAGGGACCTCACAGGGTCCTGCTGTCAGCTGGAGGCCTGGCTTCTGCGGTGCTGCTGCCCTCCTCCCGCCTTTCCTGCTTCTATAATGGAGGGTGTCGAGGGCTGGTGTCTCTGATGCTCCTCCCTTTTCCCAGAAGACCCTATTCCTAGAGGCTCTGGTGGCGTTGAAGATGGGCAGGGTGTCAGGAGTCAGGTGAGTCGCCAGTGTCTACCCTAGTCATGTGGTGATTTCTCCTTACAGACACAGCTCTGAGGAGCCCGGGAAGATGGGCCCGTCCACTGCAAAGCAGAGACTTAACCCTGAGGTTTAGCACAGACCCAGCGATGCCCTGGGCCTCCTGAGTGCTGATGTCCCAGAACTGCCGTGCTCCTTGGTGGGCGGAGGAAGGCCCCAGCCATGGTCACACTTATCACCGAGAAGCTGAAGAACCAGAGCCTGGATGACCTCAGTTGCAAGGCCTGTGAGGCTGGCCCGGTGAGTCCACCCCAGCCCAGGGTCGGGGGAGACGGTGTGCTTCAGAGGCACCAGTGCTGCCACCTGGTGTCACTGCAGTCACCCTTGGGTGGACAGCTGACCCTCCCAGAACTTGGGGCTCCTCGGTGGATGAGCAGCACACGTGGCCCCGTCGGGAGCTCTGAAGGCGCCTCTCCCCATCTTATCACCATGGATGCGTTGGCTTGAACTTGGAGTAGGCAGAGTAGTTTTCCTCCCTCTGTGGCAAGTGAATTCTAGCGTCACCTTCACCTGGCTAGAGCATAGCTCCAGGATGGGGTAGCTGAGAGGGCAGCTGTGTGATCCCAGGACCGGATGCGGGCAGCGCTGCCTGGAGGCTCTCCCAGGCCCAGGGTCCTCGGCCTCCTCCTGGCACCTGGCCCTGCCGGTGGGCGTTGGGCTGGTTCCACTTTGACTGGACAGATGGTGCCTCCCTGAACCTTGGCGTGCGGGTTTTCCATGTGGACGTGGAGTGTTCCTCGTGGGCATGTGCCTAGCAGAGGCAGTGCCGGGTCCTCTGACAGCCTGTGGTCACCACCACATGTGATTCTGGGCGTGTCCATGGCAGTGCGTGGGTCTGATTTCCCAACTCTGGAACGCTTGTCACTGTCCAGCTGAGGCGGGAGGTGGCATCTTGTGGCTTTGGTTTGTGTTTGCTTAACAACTGGTATGCCCATTGCCACTCAGATGCCTTCCGGGGAAGTACCCCTCCGAACCCTGTTCTTCAGCAGTTGGGTTGTTGCTCTTTCCTAGGTGGACTCACAGATCCTCCTGTCCTCTGGTGCCAGCCCCTGATCAGGCACAGTTGCAAACTTTCTCCCATCCAGGGTGTTGGGTTCCTGGAAACAGAAGTTTTAAAATTTTTGTTTTGTTTGTTGGGTACTGGGATTGAACTTCAGGGTGCTCTACTCCTGAGCCACATCCCCAGCCCTTTTTATTTTTTATTTTGAGACAGGGTCTTGCCACGTTGCTGAGGATGGCCTCAAACTTGTGATCCTCCTGCTTTAGCCTCCTCGGATTAGAGGTGTGCGCCACCATGCCCAGCTCAGAAATTTACATTTAAAATTAAATCTTTGAAATTTGGTGTGTATTTTACACTTACAGCAAATCTCAGTTTGAGTATTAAAATTCTCATTACAAAAATAAAAATTAAAACCCAAAAAACAAAGACTTGTTGCAGAAATATTTAATGTGTGTTTAGATTACATGAAACTTACCCTTGAGAAAGTACATTCATGTACCCAGGTTGCCTTAAACGTACTTAAAGCCAGGCTTGCAAGCACATGCCGGTGATCCCAGACACTTGGGAGGCTGAGGCAGGAGGATTGCAGGTTCAAGCCCATTCTCACCAACTTAGAAAGACCTTCTCTCAAAATAAAAAAGGCTGGGGATGTAGCTTAGGGTGCCCTGGGTTTTATCCCCAGCACCCCTGGTAGTTGAGTTGGTAGGGTTGCCCTGGATTCAGTCCCTGAACAAAGCTTGCACTTTCTGCTAAATGAATTGGAGATGAGTTTCTTCTTCTTTTTCATTTTTTGTTTACTTAATTTTTTTAAAGAGAGAGAGAAAGAGACTCAATTTTATTTAGTTTTTCATGTGGCTTTCTTTGCTCCAACACTTTGTTACATATGTGGTGCTGGGGTTTGAACTCATGTCCTCGCACATGCCAGGCAGGCGTCGTAACTGCTGAGCAACTTTGCCAGTCCCTGGAGATGACTTTTAAGACTATATTTTAAATCGTTAGATTTGGGAACTGTAAGTCCTGAGACATTCAGTGCCTGTGCTGTAGCCCTGGTGTTGGTTCGAGTCCTTTGTGTAGCCCTGGCCTTGGGCCCTGCTGCAGCGAGACAGTGTGAGGCAGAGGCCTCTCCAGTCTGGGAGGCTCTGGCAGGAGGACAGTGCATCCATGTCGTGGTGGGCTCTCGCCAGCTCCTCTGTGTTTCTCAGGCTGACCTGCACCCCCATGTTCCAGCCTCCTGCAGACCGAGGACCCCGGCTGTCCTGGTCCTTTCTGCTTTGCCTCTGTGGTCCTTGGGAACAGGGGCAGAGACCCATGCTGCGCCTGCTGCAGTAGGCAGTGAGTGCCTGTAGGTCTCCTGTGTCTCTCATTTCCGTGGGAGCAGAGCTGAGGTCGAATGACCCTGGTCCTGCTGATGGGATGGGCAGGCTGTGCGCGGTGTGGCTGGAGTTCCGCGAGTGAGCTTGAGTAAATGGCTGTGTGTGCTGGTGGCTGTGGTTTTGGATGCACAGATGGGTCCAGGTTGGCTGATGGCATTTGTCAGGTGACATGGGGTCCCCATGCCATGCCACCCTCCTCACTAGTGGCACTGCTCAGCGCGTGGCCGCTCGGCGTGGCCCTTGTTCTGCATGGCTGCCGAGTGCTGGCCAGTCTGCTGCCACGTCTCGGGTTTGCTGCTCTGCGCAGTGGGAGCGTCCCAGGAAGGGATGCATCTGCAGGCTGGACACTGCCCGCTGGAGGCTGCTTACTCTCCAGGGAGCCTCAGGTTCCTGTCCCTTTGCTTGCCTGTGGCTTTAGGCCAGAGGAGGCACTGCCCACCTCAAGGGCACTGCCCAGACTCACAGATGGCAGTGACCACAGGCATGGTGGGCAGGGTCATGCTGGCTGCTGCACCAGCACAGGGGGCAGGGGTCACCACGGCCACAGGATGGAGGAGGAGTGATCAGGGCTTGGTGGTGGTGTCTGGAAATAGCCGAGAGAGCAGGCAGGGAGCAGCAGTGGCTGCGGAATTCCAGTCAGGCGCCTACCATGCCTGGATGGGTCCTTGGGCTGGGCTGGAGATGGCACCCGGCTGCGGGAGGCAGGGGCAGGATGAGGAGTTACAGAGCAAGTTCCCACGGGAAGGGGGCAGTGGCCTCTGGGTGGGCTGTAGGTGGTGGGTGGTGAGCAACCTGGGTGTCTAGGTGGAGCTTGCTGGCTGGCATGCTGTGTGGCTGGGCCCTGGATTTGACGCTCAGGACAGCATGACCAGCACTCAGCTCGGGCAGCAGCCCTCGCTGGTTGATACAGGGAGCGGCTGGGAGGCCAGGTGGAGGCAGAGGGTGTGACTGGCCTGGGCCTCCACTGGGGCCGGCCTGGAGTGGGTGTGGGTGGATGGTGGGTGTTGGGGTGCAGGAGGAGGGGTGTGGCGTGGCTGCCGGGGGCTCAGGGCTCTGGGAAGTCCACTGTTCCGCGTCCTGGGTGGACATGTTGTGGGCTGTGGCCGTGTGCTCCTGGCATCCCCAGCTATTACACTGTGTGGAGCACTTGCCCTGCCTGTGTGCAAAGTCACTTACCTGGGAGGGACAGGCCTGTGGCTCCCTGTGCCCCGTGGCAGCTTTGGAGCTGGTCTGTCATGTCACTGGGGTGTGGCCACACCTTTGTGTACTGGGTATGCCCACCTGGCAGGGTGGGCTGTGAGCAGTCCTGGGTGGTGCACCAGCCATGGGAGAGGCAGCGACGTGCGGACAGCAGGGAGCGCTGCCCCAGGCTGGGAGGACACCTGGCCTCAGCAGGTGCTGTAGCCGTGCTGGTTCATGCAGGGACCCTGGAGCTGTCAGGTGTGTGCTGCCGGGAGCCTCAGGTGGCCAGCAGAACACTGCGTCTCCCCATCTGAACCTGAAGATCACCAGTGTATGTCCATACCAGGCCCAGTGTGGCCAGGTGTTGGCCAGTCCCACATAGCTGTGCTGGTGGAAGCAGGAGCCACCGCCCAGGACGGCTTGCATGTGGACAGCCTGGCTGTTGATAGCCTCTTTATCCAACCTTATGTGGAGCAACAGCAGTTCTCTGAGGCTTCATGGGTGTGGTCCTGGTCAGGAGAAAAGGTCCCACGGCCTTTGCCATGGCCTTCCTGTCCGCCCCTGAAGCTGGCTCAGAGGTTGAGCTCTTGCCTGGCACCCCAGGCCCCAGGTTCTATCTCCAGCCCTGTGGCTCAGAGGTGGAAGCTCCAGGCCCTGAGGTCCATCCCCAGCCCTGTGGCTCAGAGGTAGAGCACTCGCCTGGTGTTCCAGGTCCTGGGTTCCATCCCTAGCTCTGTGGCTCAGAGGAGGAGCTCTCACCTGGTGTCCCAAGTCCTGGGTTCCATCCCCAACCCTGTGGCTCAGAGGTGGAAGCTCCAGGCCTTGGGTTCCGTCTCCAGCCCTAGGTGCACATGCTGTAGCCTCTGTTGGAAGTGTGGGAAAGCTGGCGCTGTGCCTTCTCATCATCCCCACCGCAGGTGAAGTGTCAGGGTGACCTCATTCCCTGCAGCGATGACCGCACAGGAGTATTATCTTCTCTGGACTTCGTGTAAGATGAGGCACTGAAACTTATCTCTCTTCATTTTTAGTGCTCTGCTGAGAACCTGAGCCGAAGAGATGGCCACTGGTCCCCTTTGGAAGTCAGTGGTAAGTGCTTAGAATCCCTGTGAGGTGGTCCAGGGACAGAGTCCTGCAAAGGGAGCAGGCTGGGACCCGGAGGCAGAGGTCTTGGGAGCTTCAGAGTGGCCCCTGGGGAGCCAGGAAGGTCTCCAGAGGCTGTCTTCTTGGTAATGGGCCGGTGATTATGAAGGTCTGTGAGGACTGGCCAGGGCTAGGGCCCAGCAAGGCCCTTTCTCTGCTGGCAGCAGTGTGGGGGTCAGCATGCTGCCTGACCTTTCTGGGAGGTACCAGGCCCACCCTGTGGCATCTTCTGGCCCCTAGAGAAAGATCAGGTGGGCTGGGTGTTGCCTGTGGGCCGGGCCGCAACTCTGTGGGCCGACTGGCTGTGTCTGCTGGGGATGGCCATGCTGTGGAGTGCCTGGGTCTCCTGGGCTTGCCCTGCTCCCCACATGTGCCCTTCAGAGACTGGGGCAGACCGCCAGAGCATGGTGCTGGCTGTCTCTAAGGAGGGGCTCTGGGGGTCCTGGCCTGTGAGGCTGGCGGGGGACAGTGGCACAGGCGTCTGGGTGAAAAAGAGTGAGCACATCGCATAGTCATTGTGTAGGCTCCGAGGGCCGATGCTGACTTCTAAAGAGAACTTGGCCCCGCTGACTTTCAGGGAAGGCAGACCATCCCAAAGCCCGCGGTCAGCATGGGTGGGGCCAGCACTGACCATGTGCCTGGTATGTCTGTGGCCTGTGGTGTGTGTCCCTCAGAGCAGAGCCACGGTGGGCAGCAGGGCAGCTCCCTGGCGGTGTCAGGTCTGCTTGGTGCCCCGGCCCTGCTCACCGTCTCTCCTATTTCCGCAGGGGACGAGAGCCCCTGGAAGGCTTCGCACACAGGACGGCCTGCATGTCCTCTCCCGCCAGGCCCCCATGGTGGGGCTCACACCGAGGGTCTTCAGTGGCGGCCAGAGTCCCCGGATCCCTGCACAGGCCTGGGTGTGGGCAGCACTCTGAATCTCTGTGGGAACACAGGGCCGCCTGCCGCACCACCCACCAAGCGACACTGCCGGTCCTTGTCTGAGCCAGAGGAGCTGGCGCGCTGCCAGTCCCCGTGGCGCCCTGGTGGCTCCAAGGTCTGGACCCCAGTCTCCAAGAGGCGGTGCAACAGTGGTGGGAGTACCGCCCTGCAGTGGAGCCCGGGCGCAGGCTTGCGCAGAAGCCCTGTGTCACCCGCCGGCCCCACCTCGCCCCTGGTGCCCCGGCCAGCCTCAGCCAGCAGTGGCTTTGTGGACAGCAGTGAGGGCAGCTCTGGCTCGGGGGTGCTCTGGCGTCCTGCAGGGCCTTGCCTACTGTCCTCAAGGCGCCGCCTGTCCCTCTCGCAGGAGCACCTCACAGACGCAGGCAACCCCACATCCAGACCCGAGCTGGGCTGGCACCATGGCCTGCCCCGGTGCCGCTCACAGCCCTGCGTACTCGGTGGAAGGAGGAGCCGGCGCAAGCGGAGGCGGGAGGAGGATCCCAGGTGGACGCGGCCGTCCTTGGACTTATTGAAAATGACGCGGGTGAGCTTCACTGTAGGTCCTGGGTGCCCAGGAACACCTCCCCCTGGGGGGTGGGTCCCAGGGCTGCTAAGTGACCAGGTACCCGGTGTGAGATGAGCCTGGGCAGAGCTCAGCTCCCGGGTTGGATCGGAGTTCCAGTGTGCGTCATGGTAGTCCTGTCCCCACCTTCATAGCACTTACAGTCACACCCTGGGGTGGAGCCTGGTCCTGGAGGAAGCAGGGAGGATCCTGTGTGGGTCTGCAGCCGAGAGGTCCAGGTGCAGAGGACCCTCACTGCTCCTCCCAGGCTGGTGATGGGGTGTGAGGAGCTACCTGGGAACCTGTCCAGGTGGAGCTTGACCTCGGCCTGTGGGGTGAGCGACAGCTGGAGCCCCTGTCCATGGGTTACTCAGAGCCAGGAGTGGCCTGGCAGGCTGTGCCCACACGTGCTGCGGTGTCCCTGACACCTCTTGGGAGGTTGGTTCTGAGGGAGACTTTGAGTCATGGTCTAGAGAACTTGGCCCAGCCTGAAGGTCAGGTCAGGTGCTGGAGCCCTTGCCTGTTGGCAGTGCTCATGGCTGGTGCCCACGGCATAGCAGAGAAGGAGTGGACAAGGCTGGGCTCTCGGGGTGTCCATCTCAAGAGTGTTGGGGGACAGGCCACGAGCCCTGCAGACTCTGCCCACACCCTGGCCCAGCTGTGTGAGGGGAGCGTGGGCAGCACAAGCAGCCGTGGTCTCCTGTGCTTCCTTATGGTGAAGCCAGTCAGGCCCAGGCCACCTTTCCATTCAGTGACCTCTGCAGTTCCGCGACTGCCTGCTGCCCAGCCCCATCCCATCCCAGGACCTCAGGCATTGCTGTGGCTGGAATCTGGGTCCTGCGTGTGGTAGGCAGTGCCCAGACCCCCCTGGAGGCAGCTGCTGAACTGTGGTCTGCTGATCCTGAGCACAGACAGCCCAGTGGCCTCAGGCTCAGGAGCAGGTGGCGGGTGGTCCTGCTGCGTGACTGCTCGAGACCATGCCACCTTGTCCCTCCTGACTGGCGGGTTCTCTGGAGGGTGCTTCTGGTGGCAGAGGCTTGGGCACCTTCAGCATCCTCTGAGTGTCCTGGTGGGTGGGTGGTGGGCTCGTTTCTCTGAGGGGCTTAGAGGTCTGTGTGGAGTGGTACCGAGACAGCCCTCCCCAGGGCTGTGGGGTAAGCAGGAACCGAGCCCAGGCCCAAGGCCCCAAGGTCCCTGGCCCACTCCTGCTCCCCCACAGCAGCTGTCTGCCCCTGGCTGCGGAGCCCCTCTGTGATGAGACGCTGCTCTCCTCGACTTGCAAGCCAACTCTGGGCAGTCTGCATTTAGTCCTGATGTCCCGGCTGCGTGATGCTGAGAAGTCCTTGGCTGGCAAGGTGGCTGAAGTGTTTGGTGGGAGCCCTGGTTTAGGCCTGGTGGCTCTGCAGGCTTCAGCTGGACTGGGGTCCCAGTGCAGGGCCCGTCTCTGTCTCCTCACTTGGCTCCTGTTCTTGTCTTGTGAGCCTCTGGGGTGTCCTTGCTTTTCCCAGTGGGTGAGGGAAGGGCAGCTGCAGGGATGCCATGGTGCCCCCTCATCCAGCCCACACAGGGGAGGACAGTCAGTTGAGTGGCTTGCAGCCCTGCCCTGTGTAGCGGTGCCTCCGAGCACCTGCTTGCTGGCAACAGGGCCAGTGGGAGGGGCTGTGCGGGGCTGGGAGTTCCTATTTCAGTATGACCCTGGTGTCTGTGGCCTTGCTTGTTAGTCCTGCTCTGCAGGGATGTGCTCCTGAGCCCAGCTGTGGGTCCCGTCAGATGCTCTTTCCAGTGCAGGTGCAGCAGCAGTGTGCACAGGGCGGGGACTTGGGCGGGGCTTCCATGCAGATGTGCTGTCCGCTTCTGCCTTTCATGAGGAAGTAGAAATAAGCACCTCAGGTTGATGAACAGAAGGTAACGGACCTTGGTGCACCCACCTCGAGGTTCAGGGCCAGCTGCTCTCTTGGTGAAGTGGAGCAATAGGCTGCTGGGTAGTTCCCAGTGGGCTGTGCCACTGGGGCAGCCCTGCCCTCTGCTCTCTCACAGTAGCTGGTGGCTTCCTGTGGCCTCTCCGGTGCCAGCCACCTCCCCCAGACCTGCATCCTGCCTTGAGATGGCAGCATTCCCCTGGGGCTCTCTGCTCTGGTTGCAGAGTGTCGCAGCCCCCTCTGGCCGGTGGCAGCTGTGAACTGTGTTCTGCAGTGCCATTGCCCAGTCTCCTGACTGCCCGAAGCCAGCCACCTCACCCTGTGCCCACGAGGTCCGTGGAGCCAAACGTCTGCCTGTGGCTTGGTTTCATCATTTGTCACGTTTCCAGGAGATTCTATTTCATCTTCTGTTTAAGTTCGTCTTTGTCACTTATGGTCTTGGTTTTGGGTGGGAAGCCGTTGGTCGGGTGCCTACCGTTCCTGGTGCGCTGGGGGCAGGGTGAACACAGACCTTGCTGCAGGGCCTGTCTGCAGCCTTTGGCCAACTGGCCCAGCTGCCTGCACCTGCTGCTCCCAGCCCCCTTGCTGCTTGTGGCTAACTCTGGGGTGAGCACTTGGTGCAGCCTGGCCGTACACCAGGTCATGTGTGATGGTGCCAAGCTGCCTTAAGTGGCTCACGAGTTGGCTTTGGTGCCACGTTTTGTGTATATGGGTGACTTGGGCACACCGAGATGTCCTGTGTGGGTGGAAGTGGTGCTGATGGAGACCTGTGACGCCTGCGCCTCGGGCATTTCCCCCAGGAAGTCCCTCCCTGTGCACACCTGCAGCCTCACTGGCCTGTCACTGCGGGCCTCCCCTGGTGGCTGCTCTCACATTAGGTTTTCGGGCCTGCACTTATAAAACGTGATGAACAGTCTTGCACAGAGTGGAGTGGTTGGGTGCGCCGGGGTCTGTGATGAGGGCCACCCGAGGGTGGTTGTGATGGGGGAAGCAGGGCGGCCAGGGCCTGGGCCTGGAGAGCTTGATGGTGCTGGTGCTCCTGGCCCTGGCCGCTGCAGCAGGAGGCAGGGCCCAGCCAAGGGGACCAGAGCCTCTACTTTGGGCCTGCCCAGGGCAGGGTGAAGGCAGACTTTGCCAGCAGTGTGTGTCTGTGTTTTCAGGTTGAAACTGACAGCTGCGGCAGTGAGCAGGCAAGGGTGGCTCCCCCAGGGTGCTCCTGTAGGCTGTGCAGAGGACTCTGCTCCCTGGTGGCCTTCAGCATGGCAGTTAGCATCTGCTCAGTGGTTATGGTGGCGTGCGGAGAACCCAAGGCCAGCTGGACTGGACACCTGGACATGAGTTGTGCTCATGGGAATCAAAAGGGTCGTAGCAGCCGTCGCTGCCCTGGGCCCTCCTGTGGCCACCATGTTGTGAGGCTCTGGTGCCCTTGGGGTTCTTCTCTTGCTTGCTGTTGAAACTGAAACAGGAGCTTGGCACAGTTGTCAGTGCCAAGAGAGGGGCCATCAGTCTGCGTAGCAGTGACAAAATCCCACAGCTTGGGGCTGGAGATGTAGCTTGGTAGTGGAGGCTTGCGCAGCACCTTCTGGGCTCTGGGTTCTGTCACCAGTGCCATTGAAAATGATGACAGATCTTCAGCCTGGGTGATGTACGGATATCAAAGCTCCCATGGTCCCAGCGGTGGATCAGGTCTTGTGGAGGGGACCAGCCTGTGTCCTCACAGAGGGGCAGAGGACAGCAGGCCTTGGCTGGTTGCCCTGAGAAGGGCCCTGGCCCCTGACTTGGTCCCCACAAGGCTGCCCAGTAGCACCACCGTGGATCAGGCTTCAGCACTGTGTTCTGGAGGGGATGCGTTGAGACCCTCTGGATGCCTAGAGTTGGCAAGGGTGTGGCTGAGGCTGCTGGAGGGCTGGAGTCCTGGTGCCTCGCCTGTGTAGCTGTGGTTCAGTGCAGGTGGCATGCGCCCGCTTCCTGGCCTGGGCAGGCCACACTTGCTCTGTAATCTGCTGCTGTGCTGTGTGCTGCTTCCCTGGTGCCAATTCAAAGACCCGCTCTGTCTTCAGCAGACAGTGTCCCCTCAGTCACATTGCGATTGTAGTCTCCACATTTAGGTGAGTGTGACCTAGCATGGACACTGCAACGCCCCAGCCTCTGCTCTGAGGGTCCCAGGTGGTGCTAGCGTCCTATGGCTGGGTGCCCAGGGCTTGGAGGCTTGAAGGTGGAGAGCAAGGCCATCACAATCTCAGGGGTGGAGGTTGTGTCACCAGATGGTGCAGGGTACCTGTGGGCACCGTCACAGGAGGGTGGGGGAGAGGCTGCCTGCCCTCTGCGTGTCCTGGCCTCAGCCTCCTGCTGCAGTGCTGTGGCCCTGGCTTGCCTATTCTTCAGTGCCGCGCTCTGGGCCAGGTGGTGGCCGTCCTGGAGTCCCCTCCACCTGCTCTTCCTCCTGGATCACAGTGTCGGCCATCCTGGCTGTCATCTTGTTTCTGAGGACCTTGATACCTGCAGGCACTCCGAATCTTAGCCCCAGCCTGCCTTGGAGGAGCGCACCACAGCCGTCTCGACCCCTGGCCCTCGCCCATGCACCCAGGCCTGCCTCCTCATGGTACCCCGTGATTCAGGCTTGGGCTTCCTGGATCGACCTCCATTCTTTCTCTCCCCTTTTCCTCTGTGTGTTTGAGGGTCAGGGATCCACAACATCTGTGGATGTTGTGTGTCTTCTGTTTCCTGGCCACCCCTCCTGCACCCTCTGCGGGGTAGCTCTCTGCCTTTCAGTGGGGGTGTGGCCTCAGCCTGATGCTTCCTATGGGAGCTCAAGTCCCAGAGAGGCCTGGGAGTCCCTGCCTGGGGTGCCTGCGCTCGCCCAGCCTCTGTGGCCCCAGCCTCTGTGGCCCCTGCCCATCAGAAACCCTGAGTCAGAGCTCTCCCTAGAGTGCACCTCCACTGCACAGGCACCAGCCCAGGCACGGAGACCAGGGCACCTTGTGCTTCTCACACCTCACCTACTTCATTGCACATGCATGACAGCACACACAGGTGCCTGTGTCTGCCCCAGCCCTCCATGTGGATGCTTCCAGGCCACCCGGGCCCCTGACCTTTCCTCTTGGCCGCTGAGGGAGGCCCTCCTGCATGCACCCATATCTATTGCTGTCGCCCTGGTTTGACATGGGTGGGCTGGGCCCTGGCCATTGGAGTAGCCTCTGGGCCTGTGGATAGCTAGCGTTGGTCCTGAGTGGCCTTGGACGGGGGGCAGGACAGGTAGTTTCCCAAGAGTGTGAACCGGGGGGGCCTCAGCAGCTGGGTCAGTGCAGATGTGGTGAGGTGGCCTGGACGTGTGTGGGAGTGACAGCAGGGTGGCTTTAGGAGGCTGGCTGAGTTAACCTGGTGATGGTGCTGGAGGCTTACCACTGTGCCACCTGCCTCTGCAACTGCGTGTGTCCCCACGGGCTGCATTATCCGCACACGGCCACAGGCCCTCTGGAAGGCAGAGCCCTGCTTGAAACTCAGAGCTGACCTTCACTTTCCAGAGGCTGTCCTGGAACTGGAGTGACATTGGCAGGTGCCAGGACAACCCTTGGGGATGAGGTCAGTGTGCTGGTGATGCCAGTCTGTTGGCACTGGTATGGGCCCTGTGTGCCTGCCCTGGAGCTTGCTTCCTCACTGGGCTTTGGCTGTGTGGGTGCCGGCTCCTTGGCACAACCATCACTTCTCTGCCCCTGGAGGCTGTTGCAGGCTGCAGGTTTCTTGCCTGAGCTGCCCAGCTGGGGTCAGGATGGCATGACCCACACAGTGTGTCCTGCATGTGTCCAGCAGGTTGGCTTTGGTGCCGAGGGCTGAAATGCAGTGTCGAGGTCTGCTAACCATGTGGTGGCCCATGGCTTGTGTGGGAGACCTCTGCGTGCGATGGTGGCATGTATCGTCAGCTCCACCTTGGTGTGAAAGAAGGAAATGACCTGTGAGGAGGGACAAAGGCTAGAAGAGGCAGTGGTCTCATGGGGAATTCCCTAGAGGCTTCAGAAGGAGCCCTGTCCTCCTGAGGCCACGCGCTTGCCTTACTGCACTGGGTCCTGGGGAGTTTTCTAGCCGGAAAGTAGGCTTCCCACCTCGTGAGCATTTGGCAGCAGGCAGCTGCTCAGCTCCTGCTCTGGGTTTGTGCCAGTGTCTGCACAGCCCAGGTTACTGTGTATGCGTGTGGGGCTCTGACCTGTTGCAGTCCCTGCTGCCACTAGCCCTTTCCATGCCCCAGCCACATGGCACATCTGAGGCCAGCATGGGATGACCCTGGGGGAGACTGGGATGACAGGACCAGGCTGCAGGAAGTGATATCAGGGGACTGAGCCCTGGTCCTGCGCTGCATGACATCCGGATGTTGAAGCTGCTCACAGAGGGGCCTGCCACCTGGGCGTGCCCGGGAGGGGTGTTTGCCCACACCAGAGGCACTTGCTTTGGCTGTGTGTGTGTGATGTTTAAGATGGGGAGGATTCACATAGGCTTATATGTGAGGAAAAGGGGGAAGTGTGGAAGCCAGGATGAGGTGGGTAGAATTTGGGGGATTCTGATGAGGTCCAGGTGGCAGAGATGAAGGTGCCCTGCCTGAGGCCTTGAAGGTGGCAGTGAAGAGCTCAGCATGCCCTGGGTGGGTGTTGTTGGAAATGGGGTCGTGGGACCCTTCTTGGCCAGTCTTTCTGCTGGGTGCAAGAGGGGTGCTACAGGAGGCAGCTTACACTGAGTTCCTAGGTGGCTGGGGCTTGCCAGGTGTCAGCATCCACAAACCTAGTGCCTCTGGTGTGGGCAGAGCCACACCGTGTGTCTCCCCAGAACCAGCCAGGTGGTGCCAGCAGCCCTGCAGGGCTTCGGCCAGCTGGGCCTGTAGCCCACGCTGGGGACCAAGGGCGCTGGTGCTCAGCACGTGGGCATGGGCTGGAAAATGAGCACAGTGCCCTTGTGGGTTGGTGGGAGGCTGGGAGCACGCAGCTACGGGAAGTGCTTTCAGCTTGTGTCTTTTCTGTTACAGACTTTAAAAAATTCCAAGAGCCTTTGCTCGCTGGACTGTGATGACGACGATGAGGACGAAACCCAGGCGAAGACAGTTGTGTCCTCCCCATGTGGCTCACAGGGCCTCAGCACCAGCATGAGCCCCAGGGTTCCTGGACTCTGCCCCACCAGCTCCTGGGCCTCCAGGGAACCTGTGGCTGGCACAGATGAGGGAGGGAGCAGCGGGGACCCCAGTGACTGGGACAGTGTTGGGGAGGAGGGCATCTTCCCCCTGGACCACGGCGACCTAGACCTGGAGCAGATTGAGAACAACTGACAGGGGCGGGCGGGGGCCCCCTGAGTGCAGCTGACGGCAGGAATAGGTTTTGTGCTATTTTGAACATGAGGTGTAATTTTGATTCAGTTTTTCCTAAAGAAGTATTTTGCATTTTTATGGCTTTTACAGTTTGGGAGAGCGTCTCTATTTTGAAACGAGTTTTCAGAAGGGCATTCTGTTGAGCACGTCTGCCCTGGATCCCAGCCCCCAGTGTGGGTGGGTGACCCTCCTTTAGTGAAAAGCCTGGTGTGGGGGGCATGGCACATGGTCTGCTTGCTGGAAACTGGAGTGGGGTCAGCTCCCCTATGGGAGGCCTCCTGGTAGCAGGTCTGCACGCAGGCGCTAGTGCCTGGACACCTGGTACTGGCTGGCTCCAGCCTGGACCGAGTGGCTTTCCAGCCACTTGGGGCTTCCTATGACCCAGAGGGTGCCGTGGGAGGGTGGTCCTGGTGCCTGTGACTGCAATAAAAGGTGTTGCTCTGCCCTGCGCAGCTCTCCTTTCCTCCAGCTGGCCTTGGCCTGCACCTTCAGAGCACGGGGTCTTCCCTGCCTGTATTTTGTGAAGCCAGCCTCCATATGCAGGCACCACAGTGGATGGAATACGGCACTGGGGAAGGTCTTTTGACCCCACCCCAGGGAATCTGTGAGAGGCGGCTGCTTCAGAGCCAGGATCCCAGCAGGTGGAAGTGGAGGGAGGTGCTTTGGGGTGCCTGGCCCCTGCAGGGTGGGGCTGACAGTAGGTGTAGTCATCCCTGCCCCCAGTGGGCTGTAACTCCTGGACCGCCTGGCACCTGGTCTCCTGTCCATTAACATCAGTGAGCTCTTCTCTTGGAGCCAAGGCTGCTGCCAGCTCTGGAGTCCATAGAGGCTACTGCTGAGAACCCGGTGGGCAGAAGGCTGGACCATGTGGGAAATGCCCTGTGAAGAGGGGCAGGGTCAGTGCTTGCTCTGGAACCGCATGTCATCTGACTTTCCTCACCACTGGGGCCTGGGCACCAGACACTGAGCCAGGCAGTGGGTGGCATTGTCTGTTGGAGTCACTACTGAGAGTCCCCAGGTCGGGACAGGGTCTGTATCCCTCCCTGAGGACCGCTGCTCTGCCAGGCTAGTCCCTGCCACCATGACCCAGGCCACTCCCTGGACTGTCACCCTCCAAGGCATTATTCATGCTACTCAGTGCCCCCACCAGATGGCACCCACGTCTGTGGTCCCTCAGCCCCACCTGGGATGAACCCCTCCCTGGGGTTTCAGTGCATTGCTGCTGCCCTTCCAACAGACTCCAGGACAGAGGGCAGGTAGGCTTGTTCTGGGCCATACACCCGGTCCACCTGGCTGGTGGGGCCGTGGCTATGATCGTTCCTGTATGAGCTGGGTCCCCACAAGGGGAGGACCTGTGAGTGGAGGCCCCATCCCTATACCATTCAGGCACTCTTAGCCCAGCAAAGTCCAGGTCCAACAGAGGCCCCTGGGTCATGCCCACAGCCCCCTTCCTTCCTCTGTTCCCCCAGGACCCTGACACCCGCTGCCTATGTCTCCAAGTCTGCCTCCTGTGTTCTGACCCTGCCCCCTGTGCTGGCTGTCCAGTCTGCTGCCAGGCTTCTCCTCCCTGCTGCATCCTCCTTGGCTGCAGCCTGGCCTGCTCCTGGCCTCCCCCTGCCCCATCCCACCCTTCTCCTCTCGGGTTCATGGTGCAGGATGAAATGCCACTGCCACTGTCCTTAGGGGCCTGGATGTTTCCAGGCCCATTTCCTGACTGGGCCCCAGCCTCTGATTTTGCTGCCTCCCTCAAGCCCCTGCTGCAGCCGCTGCCTCTTGCTTCCCCACCCTCAAGGCCTGCCTGCTGGATGACATCCTCCCAAGAGCTCCACGGGGCCTGGCCTCCTCACAGTTCCTCTGGAGGTTGGCCAGTCCTACCCTTGGGCCTCCCTCCCCACTTCCTGCTTTCTGACCTGCAGCTCCCTGGGCCTCGAGTCTTTTGCCACAGGCCCTGTCTCCAGGAGAACCTGGCTCTTCCTTGAAGTCTGGCCACCTGGCCACCTGAGCCTGCAAGCACCTCCTCTCTCTGTCCAAAGTGTCTCCACCAGCTGTGGCCAGTGCGATCTACGTGGGGTCTACACCCATGGCCATGTGGAGATGCCTGTCCCCAGAGCCTGTAGGGCATAGCTGGACATGAGCTGCTTTCACTTTCCATCCTAGGGTGGCCCTGGGTTTGGTGACTGCCCTCCCACTGCACTGGGAACTGGAAATGAAGATCCTGAGTCCCCTGTGGGCCCTGTGTCCTCCTGACCCCGGCCTGGCCCTGCAGGTGCGGACACCTTCTTCAGGCAGGCCAGAAGCCGAGTCTCAGGTGTCCCCAGGCTCGCTGGTCCCCAGGCTGTCCATTGGTGGCTCTGGGCACTGAGCTGCTCCTGACTTGCGATGAATGGAGGTTGGGATGTGGGGAGGCATCTTCAACTCAGGGACAGCCAGGGGCGGGAGCAAGTTGGGGTGCTGGTGGAGGTCCTGGGGCTTGAGTGGAGCGAGTGGGCTGGGCCAAAAGCATGGTGGCAGTGCGGTCAAGGTGAGCGCAGTGAGGAGAGGCAACTCTCCAGCGAATGGGGCAGAATTTACGAGCACAAGTTCACAGGTGCAGCGTCTGAGCAGGACCCCATAGTCCATCTCAGCAGCTAACTGGCAAGTGGGCTCAGAGCAGCAAACAGATCTGGTTTCCAGTGCAAGCTTGAGCTGGTGGCTTCTCTGGAAGCCACACCCTTGCATGTTCAGGGAAGCTCGGAATTGGTGTAGTGCAGGGACCACAAAACCTGGTGACAAGAAGGTTGCCAACAAAACCTCACATGTTTAGAAAGTTCAGAAGACGTATGCCTCACGTCGTGGCCAGAGAGACTGACGCAGAAGTTGGACGTGCGGAGCACGGGTGGAGATGAAACTCTGCAGAACCTGTGGCATCCTGGAATCGCAGACCACTTGGGGGAAAAGGGGGTATGGGACATCCATGTACTGAGTGTCCGTGGAGGAGTTCACCACATGGGTCCCCAGCTTTCTCGTGAAAGAGTCTTTGCTACCTGTGGTCCTCGGCCCTGCAGCAACGTGAGCACAGCTCTCAGCTTGTCCTGCAGGGAGGCTGGTGGGAAGCCCACTGAGGCGGGCAGGAGAGAATTAGAAGAGATGCAGGGGATGAGAGTGAGTCCAAGTGCTGTCAGGAAAGGAGAGGGGGCTGGTCCTGGAGGAAGAGAACTCACAGGCAGTCCCAGTGCCACGGAACGGCAAAGAAAACAGCCCCCGATGATCTTAGAGTAAATTCTGCCCAGCATGAGAAAGGGAAAGCCAGTCCTCCCGTGTCTTCTGGGGATGGCTCAGGAGAGGACGCGCACCAGGTGAGCCAGCCAGGAGCCGGGAGGCTCTGATAGTCCAGGGCCGAGCCTGGAGCCGAGTCAGGCCTCTGTGTCGCCTGTGCCTGGACCCTGTGGAGTGGGTGGCAGGGCAACAGTGCAGAGCAGCAGAGCCTCAGTGGGCCCAGGGGCTGTGGACTCCAAGCAAGAGAGTCCAGCAGCTCAGGCCCTCCCACCGCACACGGAGCCCTCTGCCCTTGCCCCACTGGGCCCCCTGGGTCCTCAGCCGAGCCCCTTGGCAGTGGCCTGTCCCCTGTGAGTGCTGGCATGGGTCTGTCCAGTGGCACTGCCACGAGGCCCAACACTGGGGCCTCACCATGTGCCTCTTCCAGTTTTTCTGCAGCTGTGATGTAATTTTTAAAAAGCACCCTTAAGCTAATCCTGGTGACGCATGATGTCCTAGTCGTGGACTGTGTCACGAATGTCCCTCTTCATCTCTGCTGCCCTGGCTTCCCTCCTTCTCCATCTTCTCTGCTGATTAGGCTGCTCCGAGGTTGGTTTATTTGTTTATTTAGGAGAACCCGCTCTTGATTTGCTGGTGGGCTCTCCCATTTCTCTCGTTCCCAGTTCATTAATTCCACCTTTATCTTTACCCCCTCCTGCCACTCGTGGGTTTACTTATGTTCTGTTTTTCCCTCCTTGTGTTGAATGTTTACTTCATTTATTTTCAGTCACTCTTGCTCAGTAATAAAGACATTTAGGGCTGTGAATTCTCCTCCAGCTCCTGTGGAGCCGCTGTGTGGATGCAGTTTCTCTTCCCGCAGGATGGTAAAATCGCCTGCCATAGTGTTTTATCTGCTCTAGGAGTTGTTTAGGAGGGTGTCTGCGCTTCCAGATCATCACCTTGGTGTTTTAGACCCTTTTATGAACTTCTAGATCCTTGTGTTGGTTGGAATGATGAGGCCTGCTGATGTCTGGTCAGGTGGAATGTAGGGAGGTGTGTGCATG
>PVKS010029358.1:0-25446 GCA_004027875.1 Aplodontia rufa | reverse complement strand
AGACTTCATTGTGTACGTGGTGTTGGGCTTTGAACTCGGGTCCTTGAGCATGCCAGGCAAGTGCCATAACCAGCCTGAATCAGAACTTTTGAGGGCCACAGAGAGAGTTGTCCTTCAAAGGGTGAGTTCAAAGTTGCAGATCTGCTGCTCCACTCCTTCAGCTGTGATCTCCGATGGGGAGAGAGGCTGGGAGATGCTAAACCACAGCTCAAGATCAGCACTGAGAGGGCGTGAGGCCCCTGCCATGCTTGCTGGGTGTGGGGTGCCCAGTGCAGTGGGAGCCCCTTGTTGGGAGGCTGCCTGCCTCTGCTCTGCCCTGGCACCTCTGTCCCTCCCAGGGCCCTCGCCTGCTGCTGGCAGCTCCCTGCTGCTCCACCATCTCCCCTCACTCTGCCCCTGTTTTTCTCCCCTGGCTGAACTCTCAGTCCTGTCCTTCTTGGGTCCTTCCAGAGGGCCTGCCCCAGGGCAGGGCCTCTTTACTCCTCCCAGCTACCTCTGCCTCTGAGCCCTGCAGCTCCTTGAGACTCCTCCAGGGCCAGGGACTCTGCCTTGCTGCAGGAAGTGCTTAATGAGCAGAGGGATGGTCCTGCGCCCAGCCTTGACTGCTGCCTTCTGGTGACCTAGGGCAGCAGGGCTCCTGTGGGCCAGGAGCTCAGAGGCAGGAGGATGTCTCCCTTGGCGAGGGAGAGGACGCTGGGAGTTGAGAGGGTGACAGGCCCTTGGCTGATGCCCTCCTCCCTGTGCAGGGCTCTCCAAGGCAGACAGACTGGGGAGGAGGCCTGGGTGGAGAAGGACAGACGGCAGGGGCCCACTGGGGGGCAACAGTGCTGGCTGGGTTTTCTATGGGTGTCTGGCTGGTGACCTTTTGGAGGAATGGATTCAGAAGTGACTGCTATTTGTTGAGGCCCAGTTCAGAGACCTGGGGTGGGAGTTGCCCCCTCCACAGTAAATGTCAGGCCCCCGCTGCTCTCTGGAAGAGAGAAGTTCATCCTGGCAGGATGCCAGCGAATGAGGGCTGACGGGCTCCTGACCAAAGTGTGTCCTTAGAAAATGCACCGTGTCCACCGGGCCCGTTAGGAGGGTGTATATGCTCATGCTCTGCCCTTCCCAGAAGGTAGCAGGCTCCTTTCTTAGTGTTTTGTGGTGTGGAGTAGAAAATGAAGTTTTCTTGACAATCCCATCCCTGGTTTTTAGTTTTGAAAGGGAGGTGCTTTGGAGGGGTCTGGCTGAGACAGTGACAGAGCCACCACTCTGGCAGGGCTTCTCAGGATTGGTGACTCACAGCCCAGCCCGGGCAGCCTCATGGAGTTCCTGCCAGGGTGCCCCTGATCCTGAGACCTCAGCCTCTCCAAAGACCAGTCTGCTCCTGACCTCTGCCCTCGAGACCCTTAGGGTCTGTACAAGTCAAGCGGCAGTGGCCAGAGCCAAAGCCACAGGGTCCGGTGGTCCCAGGCCAGCCCTGGAGCCTCTCTGCACCCCATCAGCAGTTTGGAAGGAAGCGTACCCCCTGGCAGTCCAGGGAGGATAAACACAAAGCAGTCTGAGCAAGGGCTGTATGCAGGAAGAGCTCAATTGGTGCTTGCCCTTGCTGTTCTCTATAGTGACTGAGCAGAGCGAACTGCACGTCTGGACCTCCCTGGAAGGTGCACTTGGTAACAGGAGTCCCCTTGGCCAGGATGGATCAGGGCCTTTGGGGGACTTGGGGAGGGGAAGGAGAGTGTTTAAGAGTTGCCGCAAGGCTCAGACTTCCTGCCTGTCTTGCAGAAGGAGGGCAGGACTGGGCCTGCACTCTCCAAGGTTAAGGTGGGGACAGTTGGGCTCCAGCTGATAGAATCTACTTTGTCACCCCATTTTATGGGTTAGGAGACTGAGCCCCAAGGCTACAATCAGGTGCAGTCCAACGTTCATGGCTGGAATCAGTTAGGACTGCCCCAGGGCCCCTCCATATTAGACTCAGATGCACTTCTGGGGACACTGACCACCCAGGAGGCACCTGGCCTGATCTTCAGTGGCAGAACTAGCTCTGCACGGGGCCTGACACTGTGTCCCCCACCCCCCGTCCTGCCGATGCCAGCCCAGTCCAAGCAAGGGGCCAGGCAGCCCCCAGCTTGTGACCAGCATGGGGCACCACCACCCTCCCCAACCTGTTGCCCAGGGACAGAGTAAGTGGCCAACAGGGATGTTTCTGTCTGACACAAATGCAAAACTGGACAGTGGTGTCAACTGGGCCTGTCCTGGGTTGATCCCTTCCTGACAGGTGGTGCTGGTGTGAGGAGCAGGGTCAGGGTGCAGCTCTCCCTGCCTGCGAGAGTGTAACAGGGTGTGGCTCAACCCTCCCTGCTCTGAAGGAACATGCTGCCACCCAGCAGGCAGCTCATGCACCTGGGATGGCAGGTGGTGTGGCCCAGGCTGCCTGGGACTTAACACTTGCAGTCGGGATCTACTGCTCTGGGGGGCTCCTGCTTCTGGGGAGGCACAGTTTCCTTGGCTCTGGGAGCTCAACCAGGAGATCCACCAGGACCACCCACCCCTTCCTCTCCTTCCCCTCTTTCTTCCCTCCTGTGTGTAGTTCTTCTTTTTTCTTTTCCTCTTTGTCTCTTCCTCTCCTGTCCCTCCCTCTTTTACTTTCTCTCCCTCTCCCTCCCTCCTCTCTCCTCCTGAGGTGGGTGACAGAGGTGCTCGTGCCCTCTAGGAGGACCTGGCCTTTCTGTTCTGGGGGAGGGACAGGGGTAGTTAGATCACGCATCCTGCCTGCTTTTTGCTGCAGATGCTGCTGAGCCCATGCTCAGGGTACATTTTTTTTCTTTGTTAAAAGAAGAGAGAGAGGGACAGTAAGAGAGAGAGAGAGAAGGAGGGAGAGAGAGACAATCAACTTTATTTAGATTTCCATCTGATTTTCATTGCTCTGACACTTAAGTGAGTATGTGGTGCTGGGGTTTGAACCCAGGTCCTCCTGCATGCCAGGCAAGCACGATACCACTGAGCCACCTCTCCAGCCCTCAGAGCACATTTAAGAGGTGGGCACACTGGCCTGGCTGGGCTGGAGAAGAGGAAGATCTGACCGGCCACTGGGGCTTGTTACTTTGACAACCTTGGGGTCCCTCCTAGGTGTCTGGGAGCCTGTGGAGGGAGGAGGTGGGAGTGGGGGACAGCAACCTCCCCAAGGACTCAGTAACACACCAGTGATTTGGATTCTTTCCCAAACAACTAGAGAAATATTGTTCTCTGCAAGTTGTTTCATTTTTCCTGATTCTGAATGTGAGAATAGCGCTGGGGATGAAATTCAAAGGTAGAGTGCTTGCTGAGCATGAGGGAGACCCTGGGTTCCATCCCTGGCACCAGAAAACAAAAATCAAAAGGTTATCTAAGGCAGAGACCACTTCTGACTGGGGCAGTAGCCCTCTTGCCCTCATAGCCTCAGCATCCACAGGAAGGGCACTGCTGCTTTGGACCCTCTGCCCCCTGTGCTGGGCGAGGTGAGCTTGGCCCCAGAGGGAGCCTGAGTGGGCCTGGACCATTTCTGTTTGCACGGAAAAGCAGTTGTAAGAATGTTTTGAGACCCACATCTGCACAATACCCCACAGTGTGGAGAGGGAGGTCTGGCTGACAGCCCATGGCGTGGAGGTGCAGGTACAGGACCCACAAACTCACCTTCTGGACATCTGACAATCTGAAGTCAAGCCCTGGGTCATTCAAAGGTCTGCCATAAGATTCAATGTATCCAGTGGATTTCCGCTTCTACTATATACTTTGAAACTTCTCAAGCTGAAGTAACACAGGGAGGCTCACGTATACATCTACAGAGGCACTTGAGTCACAGTGTCCAGATTCAGGAGCAGAAGGTGATCAGCAGCCCTCCCCACCATGGCCCCCATCCTGCCTTCCGTCAGCCTCCATTCATTTGTCTTTTTGTACTTTACATAAATGCAATCATACAGTGTGTTCTCTTTCATGTCTGGTACATTTGGCCCGATGTTCTGCTGATTTATTTTTGTCTTTGATTCCACCATAGCAGGTGTCCTAAGTCTGGGAAAGATTCTCGTGAATAGGTTCTTTGGGCACTGATGGCTGACAGAAGCAATAACCAGATGCCCAGATGGCTGCAGGGGTGAGTAAGAGCCCGTGTGTCCAACTGGGAGAATGAGGCCTACCTTGGCCCTTCATATGACTTTGAGCAGTGGTAACATGTTCTCATGGACGCAGAAGAAATGAAGACTACTATGTGTGGGTCCAGTGGTCCATTTCCAAAATGTAGTATGTAGCTTTAAATGTAAAATTTCTTAGGGTGTGGAAAGGAAGCTGGAGGGAGAGCAGAATGAAAACCTGCAAACAGTTACCTCTGGAGTACAGAAATTCACAGCCCCTTGACTAACAGGAGGCGGGAAGAAGGCCCCCTGACCTCACCAACAAGTTAAACTGTGTAGGTCTCCAAAGGCACTCAGTCCACTGCAACTTTCCCTGCCACAGAGAGAACAAAGGCATAATTCCTTAAATAACCCAATAGGAGACAGTAAAACCTAGGTGACATTTGGGGAGAATGTGTTCCCCACAGGAACTCGGGGAGTGACCTTCACTCTAGGGGATAAAATGCTGATGTACCATTCTGCGTGTGCCGCTCCCCCTGGTCACCCGATCTTGCAAGACCATCCTTCACCTCTCTGTACCATCGTCTCTCAGGCAGCTCTGGATTTGGACAGGTGAGTGTGCTTTTCACATCTTGGGGACTTGTCTGAGATCTCTGTGCCTGTGGTAGAGAGGGGAGACATGTCCCACCACACTTTGGTGGCCTACTTTGCTTGGATGTTCTGTACCCTTCAAAGGCCATAGAAAGACCTAAAACTTTTGAAGGACAGTGACAGGAAAAAGAAAAAAAGCAAAAATTGAAACAGGCACCAGCAACCAGATAAACTCCTTCAAGAGCCAAGGAGGGAAACGCTGGGTTGAGAGTACTGCCCTGGGGCTTAGGAATTTTTGGAGGCTGAGTGTGTGTGCCTGAGTCATGTCCTGGACATGAAGTGAGTGAGAAGTCCCAATCCTTGGCTCTCTCCTCCTGCAGGGGAAGTGGCTGGACAAAGTGAGCACTCAGAGTGTGCCAGAAACCTCTGATAAGGGGGTTGAGTACATAGGAGGAAACTCAGTCACAGGGACCTACCAAAAATGCAGAACAAAAATTGTAGGCCTAGGGACAGTGAAGGGAAGTGGAAAGATTCTGTGTGTACAAGGCTTCTTTTCCTTAAGAACTTTCTCAGGAAGTCGTGGACTCCCTCGTCCTGTAAACATGTGGCACTGACTCTAGTCTGACCCGAATGTGCACTCTGGTCTGGCATTGATGTTCCATGTGCTCCTTTACTAGAGTCTTAGGGCTGTGACGTTTTCTTCTTCAACGCTTTTGTCCTTTTCTGAGTGCAAGGTTTTTCTTGTGAATTCACCTTCAGATGCCTAAATTAATGTATTTTGTCCTGATTAGTCTTGTTCGTCTAACTGGAGTTTCTAGATCTCTGTTTTCCTTTCTGTTGTTTTTATTCAAATGTGTTATTCAACAGTAAAAAGCTCTTCTCCTTTGAAGAGACCTAAGCAGGAAAGATAAACAGTGGTGATGGTGGGAGTAAACCTGCCCACAGGATGGACTAGGGGCCACCTGAAGATTTGATTTCAGCATCCCCATGACTGACAGGCTCCATTCCTAATGTTCCCAACTGCACAGGCCCTTTCCATGTCTGAGTCATACTGTAAAATCTGTGACAGGCTCTATTTTAATTTCTAAGTGGTCAAGTGGGAAGGATAAGTATGTCTTTGAAATTACTAACCTCACGTTTTTCTAGGTGGTCAGCCAGTCAAAAAACCATTGTTTTCTATGAAAAGTTTAAAATGCCCTATCATAGCTTTTAAGGATTCTTTGACAGGAATAACTGACTTAAATCCTAACTAGATCTGTCTTGATACCTTGGTTTTCATGGGTAACCTCAGTTAAAAATGGTTAAGTTAGATTTACATAAAGGGAAAAAACAAGTATAAGTTTGTCTTTTAGAGGAGATGTCTAATTCATTTGTAAAGTTAAAATACTAAAACATCAACTACTAAATTTAAATTTAAATACCGTTGGCTTCTTAAATTCCATAATGTAACATGTATTTGGATTTCTTATATGTGTTTTTGAAAGTTGGAAAATGGAAAAACAGGTTTAAGTTTGCTTTGCTTCTGCATGTAAACTAAAAACAAGGTTACTAAGAGTTAAAATTCTTTTTATTAAGGAGTTGAGTTATTGTCAATCATAAATGCATATGAAGTGACGATATGATATGCATTTGTTCTTCAATCAGAATCACCCCCACATCACCCCCACACCCCAGTTTCCTGATTCTTCTATATTTCATTCCTACAAGTGATATAAATATTTAAATTGTGAATTTTCCAGAATTAAATAATTGCATAAGTATTATTTGGACTTTTGAGGGGGTTAAAGAGTATGCTACATTGTTGATCTACTTCCCTCCCCCCACATATCTATGGTTCCCCTAGATTATGTGTTGCCAGAGCTTTACTGGGTCTAATACATGAGGCTGGCAACCTCACTTGCAATTGATCATGTGTTTGATTTCATTTCTAACGATAGCAATACCAAGCCAATTTTTTTTGTTACTGTAGCTCCTTAGTATAATTTCAGATCAGGTATTATGATGTCTCCTGCTTTGGTTTTCTTGTTTAGTATTGCTTTGGCTATTCTGGGACTCTTATTTTTCTAAAATTTAAGAATTGCCTTTTCTAATTCTGTGAAGAATGTCATGGGTATTTTGATGGAGATTGCATTAAATCTGTGAAGTTCTGTTGGTAGTATGTTTTTTTGACAATATTAATTCTGCCTAGCCAAGAATATGGGATGTCTTTGTATCTTCTCAGGTCTTTTTCAATTACTTTCTTCTGTGTTCTGTAGTTTTTTGTTGTAAGGCTCTCTCTCTTTTTTTTACCTCCTGGTTGTAAGAAATAGGAAGTTTAATGGCCCATTTTCAGAATGTAACCTTAAGGTTCACATATAAAAGGAAGCCATCTTAAGTCAGGGAACCTTGAGGCTAAGAGGAAGTCATGTTTAAAACTCCCCAACAGGAGTCTCCTTATAGCTGTAAGCTCCATTCACTTCTAGTACCCTGCCTACCTTCATTTACTTTCCATACTCTGCCTACCTTGCTTACATGTCAGGCCCTATCCAATATTAGCCAGTTGTGCAGATTGTACCCCTGAGTTCTTCCAAAAAGGATGAAGGGCAGCATTTACATCAGGCTGAGAATAAATTCTGCAGATTCCCTGTGTCAGCATGCATTTTCTTCCACCCTTTGGTTCCTTGATCTATTCTTCATTCAAGAGACTATTATTTAGGGCTAGAGCAGTGGCTCAGCAGTTATAGTACTTGCCTACTATGCATGAGAATGTGGGTTTGAATCCCAGCACCATGTACGCAGGAGAGTGTTGGAGCAATGAAAGCCACATGAAAAACTGAATAAAATTGATTCTCTCTCTCTCTCTGTCACTATCCCACTCTTAAAAATAGAAACTATTATTCAATCTCCATGTATTTATGTGGTTTGTGATAATTTTCTTGCTGTTGATTTCTAGCTTGATTCCATTATGAGCTGATAGGATACAAGTATTTTTTCCATGTAATGGGGCGTGTTGACATTTGGGACATAAATGTTTATGATGGTTATATCTTCTTGTTGGAATACTCCCTTTGCTAAGATATAGTTAACCTTCTTTATCTATTCTGATTAATTTTTTACTTGAAATCACATTGTCAGATATGAGAATGCCAATTCCTGCCTGTTTTCTTAGACCATATGCCTGAAATGCCTTTTTTTTTTTTTTTTTTTTGCTATCCTTTTACCTTCAGCCTGTGGGTGTCTTTTCCTACAAGATGAGTCTCTTGCAAGTAGCATATAGTTTGATTCTCTTTTTTGATCCATTTTGCTAATCTGTCTTTTCATTGGAGAGTTGAGAGCATTAATATTCTGTTAGTATGTGTTAATGGTTTACTGACATCATGGCTTTTTTAATGTTTTATTCCAATTGTCTTGATTCCCATTTAGTGGATTAGTCCTTTATTGAATGTCCTCTGTTTGTGGGCTTTGGGAATCATTCTTTTTTCCTCTATGTGAAGTTTCTCTTTGAGTATTCTTTGTAGGGATGGTTTGGTGCTCATGTATTCTTTTAGTTTATTCTTGTTGTTGAATGTTTTTGTTTCCCCCTTGAATTTGAAGTGGAATTTTGCTGGGTATAACTTTGGGTGTCTGTTGTCCTCTTTTAGGGCTTGGAAATCTCATTCTAGATCCTCCTTGCTTTTAGGATCAGAGTGGAGAAATCAGAAGTGATCCTTATTAGTTTGCCTCCTAACATAATTTGATGTTTCTCTTGCAGATTTTAATATTCTTTCCTTGTTTTCTATGTTAGGCATTTTGATTATGATGTTCCTCAGTAAGCTTCTCAGTTGGCTGGGTCTATCTGGGATCCTGTAAGCCTCCTGTATGTGTATGTCTATCTCATTTCTGATATGGGAGAAGTTTTTTGTGATTATCTCATTGAAAGTGTTCTTTTTTTTTTTTTTTTTTAAGAGAGAAGGACAATGAGAGAGACAGAGAAAGAGAGAAACAGCTTTATTTAATTTTTCACATGGCTTTCATTGCTCCAACACTTAGTTGCATACGTGGTGCTGGGGTTTGAACCCGAGTCCTCGTGCATTGCCAGGCAAGCGCCGAAACCGCTGAGCCACCGCTCCAGCCCCTGAAAGTGTTCTTTATGCCTTTAGTTTTGTATTGCCACGTTCACTTCTATCCCAATGATTCTCAGGTTTGGTATTTTGAAGTTTTCCCCTATATTCTGGTTATGTTCTTTACTGCCTTCTGTGCACTCAAGATCATATGACTTGTTTTCAACACCTGAAGTTCTGTCCTCGATGGCTGAGTTTCAGTTTTCTACACTGCCTAATCTGTTAGTGATTCCTCTAAGTGGTTTGTGATTTGATTGAGCTTGTCTTTCATTTCTGGGGGTTCTGCTTGATTTCTTTCACTATTTCTATTTCTTTATAAAAGTGGTCTTTCATTTCCTATAAATTCTCTATATTAGTTCCTTAAATCTTCTTCTAACATTTGAATATTTTGGTAATCAAAATTTTATACTTTCATAATATTTCTCTTGGTTTTCATCCACCTCACAATTTGTAGGATCCTTTGTTCAGGATTGTGGATTTTAGGGGATTTTTTTTGGCTTATTTTCTTATGTCTGACATCAGTTGAAGTGTATGCCTCTTTCTCTTATTTTGTGTGTGTTCTTTTTTGTGTAATTATCTTACTTGTTCTGAGGCTTTTCTCTCAATTTGATGTATGGAGAATTGGTGAGAGATGGGATCTGAGTTTGCTCTCTGGTTGTTCCTCTTTGGGTCTTTGTTGATGGTTTGGGCTTTTTGCATCTTCCTTTCTTGAGTTGGAGTACTGTCTGAGAAAGTATCACTCAGCAGCAGCATCTCTAACCTGTAAACATTTTGTGTCCCTGTAGATTTCCAGCACCTCACAGAATAGGGGGAAACAAGCAATAGCCACAACCGATGTAGACAATACACAGCGTTAAACTGAACACTTGATTACTACTATGACAACTACAATGCTAATTGCCACAGAGGGTAGAAATGGTAGGGTCAGCAATTGCTTTCAGTGAAAACCATCAGTAACTGTCAACTTTATCTGGCATTAAAGCAAGGAACAGATGTCAAGTATGGCATCCACAGCAGTAATCATTGCCATAACGTTAATGTTGGGGGCAGGGGTTATATGAACCAATTATTGCTTAAAGATGGTTAGAATATAGTTAATTAAGAGAAACGAAATTGTGACAGGAAGATAGAAGAGAGGTTACAATTTCAAACAGTGAGCAGAGAGAATGCTTCTAGAAGAGATGTAAGATGTGATGGTTATAAGGAGGAGAAAAAAAGGGAAGTAACATAAAGGAAGCAAAGCACAGAGAGCAATAGAATTTGAGAGAAGGTGAAGCAAGAAAAACAGACAAGTGAAAAACAATACAACACAAAACCAAAATATGCCAATCAAAAACCCAACCCTCAAAAGGCAAGGCAAGGAAAAGTAACCACATTTTAAAAATGCTAAAAATAAAAAGCAAATAAATATATGTATGTTCATGAATCAATCAGCACAGCAAAACCGAAATAATCACACACACACAAAACAAAAACTAAGGAAATGCAAATAAAGAAGGGAAAAAAATTCTTAATGGAAAATCGAGGCACTGTTTCCATTCAGGTGGTCCAAATAGTCAAGGAGAGTAGATGGTCACTATCTAGCCTGATTGCCTTTCTGTTTCTTCTTGAGATGTGCACTAAGTACGAGAGAAAGGGCTGAAGGTTGCCAAACCCACCCTCTTTCTGTGTTGCTTACCAGACTGCCTATTGGAGTTAGACAGTTCTCAGCTTCCCTGCTCAGCAGTATGAGGCAGGAAAAGATGGGAAGTACTGTCAGCGGGAGTTCTGTCTGCAGGCCAGATTGATGCCCTCCCAGGAGGAGCTGCCGCAGGGTTCTATGAGTGGAGTTATGGATGCCCGGGTTTGGGTCTAATCAGACCTCAGGGATTTTGCTGGATGGTGGCTGTTCTGGAGAGATTAGATCAACGTGCCCAAGTGCCTGACTATTGCTGATCTTTGCTAGAAGTCTGAATCTCAGGAGTCTCCCTCGGATTCTACTTGTGAGGCAGGAGCGCCAATCCTTTACTCCCTCTGCTGCCCAGGAACACAGCCTTTCCACATATCCCAGGCTTAGTCCGTGAATGTATTCACACTCGCTTTTTCAGACTCCCAACCCCCTTCAACTGGTCTTGTGAACCACCAGACCACAAGGCAGAAGTGAGTTGGACTCCCCTTTGTTTTTTCAACTTGAATCCCCCTGGATAAAATACCCAATGTGCCTGTTTCACCCTCATTTTGCTAGGTACACCTTAGGGTACACAGCAGGTGATTGCCAGGACCTTGCAGCCATTTGCTCAGATCTCCCAGCTCCTCCAGTAGCTGCAATGTGGCTGCCTCAAGGTGGCTGCTGCCCCAGTTCTCTGTGGCCAGTTGGGAAACACAGAGGGCTTTACATGCACAGTGTAGCCTCTGGATCAGTTAAGGGCAGGCTGCTTTTCTGATCTTGGGATTTTTCATGATCATTTAGTCCTTTGTATTTCTCTGGGCTCTCCCTCCTCTGTGCTTTACCATGGCTGACACTGCTGTTGTAACCAGCTTGGCTTCAAGGCAGTCTTTCTTCTTTATTAATGCACCCCAATTTCTGAGTCTCTAGGACACTCTGATTGTCCAATATTGAGGTTTAGTGAGATTTGTCTTTCACTTATCTCACAGAAAAACAGCTCCTGCTGCTTGAATCCTGAGTCACAGAGCAATTAGGAATGCAGCCTACCTCTAACCTGCCACCATGAATTATGAATGTTGAATTTTAATGTACTGATATGAAATGAAGTCTAAAACATTGATCTGTTCTTATCTGTTAGAAATAAAATTATCAAAAATTCTGAGGTGCTGTAAGAAAATCAAATATGTGCCTGGAAGTGGGTGAGCAACACAGACTTTCCTTCGGCAGAAGGGTATGATCACAAAGGGAATCCAATGTGCAAGCACACTTGGGTAGATGAGCCACCTGGTTATATCTCCAATGTGATGCAATCCTGCCCTTATCTCTGATTGGAGGAGCTCATGGGTATAATCTGTGTGACTGGCTAATGAAAAATTGGGGTGCTACTGTAAAGATCTATGGGTGTAATGGGAAAACCGATAAGGAGTTTAAAAGTGGATTACCTCTGACCGCGTGGTTCCCGACCTAAGAGGGCTTCCTTTTTACATGTGAATCTTAAGACTGCATTCTGTGAAAATGGACCATCAGACTTCCTATTTCATACAAATATCCCCCTTTTCCTTTTATACCTTTGCTACCATTTTCGTTATACCCTTTGATAGTGCCATCTCTCCTAGATATATAAAGTTTTTGAGATGAAAATCAGCCATGGTAATGGGTCCTACACATTTTAGCAGCTTGGATAGCCATCCCATTGACCAGAAGCAGCTTAGTTGAATCTTGGCTGATTTCCAGATCTTTTTTAAAATCAGGTCTCCAGGCTGGAAGTGGTGAATTGCAAATTTTAGAAAGGGGAACCCCAGTAGCAGTTCATTTTAACCTTACCAAAATAAAAAGTGCACAGATAGGTCTCAAATTGATCCAGAACACATTTGTGTAATAGGCACTCCTGTATAAGAAACTTTTCTTTATAGCTTCAGCCTTAATTACTTTTGGTGGGGCTGACACAAGTGTATATCTGAAATTACATCAAAGGAACTATTGTGTTTTGAATGTCTACGTATGGCTGTAATTTGGTTATAACTCTCCTGTCAGGTGTTTAAGATCAAGTTGGTAAAAATTGACCTGGTTCCAGGCCACTATTAAAGAGTCAGTCAAGGGGCTGGAATGGTGGCTTGGTGGTTGCAGCACTTGCCCAGCAAGTGCAAGTACACAGGTTCAAAGCCCAGCACCCACGTACACAGCTAAGTGTTGGAGCAATGAAAGCCAAGTGAAAAACTCAATAAAAATTGATTCTCTCTCTCTCACTGTCCTTCTCTCTTTAAAAAAAAAAGAGAGAGAGAGAGAGAAAGAGAGAGAGAGTCAAGATTCTCCAGAGGGTCACTACTGTGAACTTGTGAGAAGCGCTTTAGCTCCTTTAGTTTCCTCTATCAGTGCCATCTGCCAGGATGGGTAAGGATCTTGGCTGACCTCAAGTAGTTTCTCTGGGAAGCATTAGGGCATTTCCCTTTCTAATGACCCTCCATTGTGCAGAATGCACACTGGCTGGCTTTCTTGTTCCCTAGGGTCCTCAGGAGCCCTCTGACCAGAAGTTTGGGCAGCATTCACTAGAGAAGCAGGGATTATAGAGGGGTCCCTCCATTCTCTGGGTCCTGGACAATTGCCAAAATACTAGCCACTTTTCCTTGACCCTTTTATTTTCCCTAACTTTGATCTCTAAGTTTTGGTTTTAAACATCTAGCAGGCCAATTTCACTGATTCTTGAAGTGGGAGTACTGGGTTTTAATTTTAATGTGTACAGTTTTAAAGTTACCCCTTCATTTAATTAGGGTCAGTAAGAGTAGTGGACAGTAGTATCTTTCATCTGTCCTGTATGTGATGGCTTAACTCAGGTTTTTCTGTTAGAAGTAATACTTCTGTAAAACATTAACAGGCAACAGTTATATGATTTTATAAGAAAAATACAAAATGAAATTAATTAGACCAAGTTGCTTTGAACCAAGAAACATAATTTTTAAATTTATTTTTTTTATTAGTGCATTATAGTTTTACATAATGATGGGATTAGTTGTCACATATTCCCAAATGGCACAAATCAGCAATACTATTTGTTCAGTGTCACCCCCTGCACCCCTCTACCTTCTTCTTCCCATCCTCTGATCCGTTGCCTTTCTTCTGGGTCCTATATTATTCCTAAAAAACCCAAATACAGTGACATAATTCTTATACCTATGAAGAACATTTTTTTTATATACATGACTATAGTATATGCAGTGACACTTACAACTGCTTGGAATATACCTTGTTTTATCTCAGTTCCAACATTTCCCCTTCTCTTCCCTTCCTATAATCCCTTATTATTCTTCAAAATATTTGACAATAGGATTAAACATTTACGTTTTGTACAGGTATGCAGCATAGCTTGTTCAAATATCTTATGAAATATCTTGCAACTGTATGTCATAAATATTAGCATTTACATTTTGTTCTATGGCTCCAATACATGAGTTTGTCTACCTTACTCCCAAGCCTGGGTTTAGGTCCAGGCTCCAAAAATGAGAGAAACCATTTGGTCCTTGACTTTCTGCGTTTGGCTAACTTCACTCAACATGATTTCTTCCATGCCATCCATTTAACTTAAATGGATGCAATATTATCATTTCTAATAGCTGAGTAGAACTCCATTGTGTGTGTGTGTGTGTGTGTGTGTGTGTGTGTGTATATATATATATATATATATATATATCAGAACTTTTGGATCCATTCATCTAGTGAGGGGCATCTGGGTTGGTTCCAGAATTAACTATTGAAAATTGAGCTGCTATGAACATAGATTTTGCTGTGTTGCTTTAATATGCTGATTCTAACTCCTCTGGGAAAATCCCTAGAAGAGGAATACCTGGGTCATATGGTGGATCCAACCCTAATTTTTTAAGGATTCTCCACACTGCTTTCAAGAGTGGCTGGACCAGTCTGCAATTCCACCAACAGTGCTAGTGTTCCTATCTCCCCACAACCCCTCCAGAATTTGTTATTATTTGTATTCTTCATCTTTGCCAGTCTGACTGGAGTGAGGTGAAATCTTAATGTAGTTTTGATGTGCATTTCTCTGATTGCCAGTGATTTGGAACACTTTCTTGTGTATTTATTGGCTTGTTCAATATCCTCTATTGAGAAGAAGAAAAATAATTTCAATAATAGCAGTAATATGACTTTGATGCCTATTTTGCTTCATATAGATCCATAAATCTATCACCTCAGTCACATGAGACCCTTCATAAATTTTACTTTCTTTTAAAACTTCCTTACAATCTTATATATCTGTAATAAATTAATTTTTATATTATATATCTTGGTTAATTTGAGATTACAATAATCATTTTTTAAAGGGGGGGGGAGAGTGAGACAGAATCAATTTTATTTCATTTTTCATCTGGATTTTGTTGCCCTGACACTTAGTTGTATATGTGGTGCTGGTGTTTGAACCTGGGTCCTTATGCCAGGAAAGCATGGTAGTGCTAAGCCACTACTCCAGCCCCCACACAAATCTTTAAAACAAAAATCTATCATTTGAACATGACTTTAAATGAGCTCAACTTAGCCTAGTTTGGAATTCTTGTCATGGAGAAGGGTGAGAGACAGAGACTTATCTCAGGTAAGGTGGGGGGCTCTTGACAAATAACACAATATTTGAACCTATACAAGTTTCCACATTTTCAACCTTCAAGCAAATCAGACTGTCCTCCTTACAGGTTATAATGGGATATCTAATCACAAAACATTAAATGACATAAATAGATCTCCAGTAAAATTTGTTGTTTCTATAAAAGTCTGAAAGAGATTATCGGTGTAGAGAACTTTAGTTTGGAAATACCAACTTGGCAAAGTGCTCGCGGAGGTTTTACACCTGAAAATATTTTTATACCTGGAGAGCACGGAGGTTTTACACCTGAAAATATTTTTATACCTGGAGAGCATGAACACACCTAAGATACAGAGAAGCCAGTAATACCATCACTACTACACTGATGTCCTTATGTTAACTAAATTTAACATTTGAAGAAAAAGTTAGACTCCGTAGTGTACAGTAACAATAATCATAGGTCTGTATGTGTTAGCAGTACTTGCAAATGTCAAAGGATAGTCTTAAATCTCTTATGTATTCAGAAAAGAGAGTTAATGATACAATGTATAAAAGAGAGCTCCTATTGGTTATCTTGCTATTAAACCTACATAAACTTTCATTTTACATACTTTTACATAACACTTAAACAAGGCCATGCAGATATATCTTAGATGTTTACATATTAATTTACATAATTTAGACTGTGGACAATGTTGCTATAACCTAAAACAATGGCTTTTAAATTTTAACCAATTATAAAGTGATTTTAAGAAAGACTTTAAAACAGGCACAAACCCTAATTCCTTTGAGACTTAGTTTCTCTAATGAAACCACACAGACAAAAAATTATCTTGATAGATAAGAGCAGATAAATGTTTTAAGGAGCATTTGCTGTTTCTAAACATAGAGAATTAGCATATTAAAGGTTAATCTTTGGGAAAAAAACCCTTGAATAACTTTTACTGACTGATTAGAACCAACTGAACTTTGAGATTAATCCCATTTATGTTAAACCTGGAATTAAAGCATTTAACTTCACCTTTTTCCTAGATGCCAAAAGCAAGGCAGAGCTTTTTTTTTTATATATTGACACCTAGAAAAACATGTGGGTTATGATTTTTCAAAAGCATCTTTATTCTTAAATGTTTAACCAATTTAAATTGAACTTTCTTCAATTTTGGTACCAAGCAAATTATATATAAAGACAAAACACATATGTAAACATAACATACAATGCATAAAAACTAACAGGAAACAAAAATTAAGCCTGTAAGATCAAAATGAATTCGCCACAAGGCCATGAGCTCAAAAGAAAAAAAGAAGTTAGAAAAAAAAAAAGGCATGACCATAATTATGCTAATAAAGGAGCATGGAAGCATCTTTACCAGACCAGAGGGTGCTTTCAGATCATGTTAGAGTTGGTCCTGATATTTAAAGAATGTGGAGCTCTAGAAATCCTCAGGAGAAAGCTCTCACAGTAAAGAAGACCTGTACACATGAGATCTTTTCATTTTCCTTATTTTTTGCCCAACTGGAGAGAAGAGGAAAAGCCTCAGGAAGCAGGTCGTCCCCTGGATTCCTGGTCCATCATGCTCTTTTATGGAGATGACTTGCACCTGGGGCAATGTCTGCATTTTTCCAAGGCAGAATGTGGACCTTCCCAAGTGTCCCTAGAATACCCTGGAATCCGGTCTCTCCTGCCATCTAACATGAAGGAGGAAACCACTGAGAAAGGATCTCACAGTATAAGAAAGAGAAAGGTCTTTTTTGCCCCACAGCAGATTTAAAAGTGATGCCTTTTCCCTCTGGTCTTAAACTGGTTTAGGTACTTCCTCCCTTTGAGTCCTTAGATTCACAGGACCATGATTTCTGAGTGTTATCCTCACTGAGAAAATGAACAAGTTAGCTTCCTGAGCTAGGACAGATGAGGGGTACATGAGTCCCAATTTCTAAGGTCTTTTCCTGCCAGTAGAGGGGAGTACAGGAGAAAATGTGTCTTATAAGAGTCTAGAGAAGGTAGCTTAATTTTAAAGTTCAGGGAACTCTATCCTGAGACACTCTCATAATATGTTAGGAGGTAGAAACCAGGGACAGATTTAGACTAGAAGGAGGAGGGGAGGGGAGAGAGAGAGGTGGGGGGAGAAAGAGAGACTGCTTGGCTTATGCTCTGAGGATTAATGGATCACCCATTCTCAGAGACCTTAGATCAGACTCAGGATCTACAATTTGTTGAGTGAGCGTGCCCTTTCCCATCAGGCCAAGCCAGTCAGAATCAGAGAGACAGATGGTCAGAGTCAGAGTGTGGACATAAGACCTTCGTGTAGCACCAGGGAGTCAGCCCAGTCAGCTGCCTTCATCCCATGCACCAACTCTCTCCCACAGAAAAGAAACTGAAGCCAGTTAGGATTTACATTCGCAGCACAATGGAGAAGCAGAATCAGCCCCACCTGTCCTGCAAGCCTGTCACCTGAGTCTTAAGATTGGCAGCCATGCTAGTATTTGCTAGTATTTGACAGGTGCCCAGTTCTTAAAGACAGTTTGTCCATTAAGGAAGAGCACAGAGGAGAGAAACGAAAACTCCTTTGTCTGTATTACTCACTCACCCATAGATCCTGGGTGAATTCAAGGATTGACATCCATGGACACAGGGTCAGGCAGAGCAAAGCAGCAGTATTTATTTGAACAGTTGTGCAGAAAAACAGAACAACTTGGGTTAACTTGAGGTAATAAACCATCACTTATAGGACAGACAGAATATAAAGCTTACTTCCAGGATGAGTGCTGACCCCAGTTAAATGGAAGGTGTAACTATCAAATTGTAGACATTAAAGTTACTGGAGAAACTGGCTTGTTTGATGTTTAAAAGCAAAACTTGACAACCAAAGCCAGGAAAACAGCCAATATTTTGTTTCTTTCTCTCAAGGTCATCCAAGACCCGGGGAATGTTGGGACCCCTCTAAGGGCCTGGAAACTCTGATGAGTCACCTGACCTCCCAATCAAGGGGATCATGAAGACCTGAGAGAACAGGAAGCCAACCAGTGTACGTTCTGCTAATACATCTGCACATCTGTCCCTGATGCTCCCGAGGGAAGCCACAAGTGGTCAGCAAGACCCTGATCAATCTTGGAAGATGGTGCAACTGGTAGAGGAAGGCTAAAGGAGCCAAGAGCCTTCTCACAAGTTCCCAAGGGTGATCCCTGAGAAATCTCAGCTGACTCTTAACCTATAGGAAAAACCCCTCAATTTTGCCCTACTTGTTCTTAAACACCTAGCACGAGAGTGTGACACAGCCATAAATGGACATTTGAAAGAAAAGACAATCAATGCCCTTTTAGCTGTGTATGTGGTGCTGGGGATTGAGATGACCATTTGTGTCTTCCCCAAAGTAGGTAAAACTGGGAGGATACAAAGGAATGATTTTTTTACACATGAATGCCTGCTAAATCTCACAAAAAGCTCTGTCAAAGTCACGAGTTTGTCAAAGTCAATCTGAGATACACAAATCTTCCTAATCTGTAACCTCCTGCATCTGAAGACCAGATTTGTGTTTCTGGCTTGTTTCTTTTCTCTTTATTTCTTTCTCTTCCTTTTTCTTTTCTTTTCTTTCTTTTGCTGGTACAATTATCTGGCCTGATATTTACTATAAGCTGCTTTAAGGGCTCCCTTACTTGCAAAAAAATAAATGATAGAATTCCCTACCATGGAAACGAAAGGTCAATTTACAAACAAAGCATATGCTGACCTCCACTTTATCATCTTCCACTTTATCATCCTCAGATGAAAGGGACTCCATGCTCAGACTTCCCTGGAGCTCACCGTTCATCACTTCTAGCCTGGCAACTTGGTTTTAGTCAAGACTTGGAAAGAAGACAAGCTTCAACTGAGCTGGTGAGGACCTTACTTACCAAGTGCTCCTGACCAGGATGGCTATCTGAACTGCTGAAAAAGGTGGACTCTTTACCATGGGTGCTTTCCACCTCAAAAAGTGAATATGGCTAGGATGGATGCCAATACCAAAGGGTACAGAAACTAAAATGAAAATTAGATCCAAAGGTATAAAAAGAAAAAGGGGGGACTTGTGAGAAATAGGAAGCGTGGTGGTCCATTTTCAAAATACAGCATTCAGCTTTATTTTTTATTTTTTAATGAGATAGAGGGAGATAGAGAGAGATAGAGAAAGAGGGAGAGAGAGAGGGAACATCAGTTTTATTTAGTTTTGTCATCTGGATTTTCACTGCTCTGACACTCACTTGTGATTGTGGTGCTGGGGATTGAACCTGGGTCCTCAGGTATGCCAGGCAAGCCTCTGAGCCACCACTCCAGCCCCAGTATTTAGCTTTAAATGTAAAATTACTTGGGATGTAAGAAAAGCAGCTGGAGGGGAGAGCAGACTTACAAGCAGTAACACTAGAGTGCAGAAATCCACAGCCTTGACAAACAGCAGGAGACAAGGAAGGGCCCCTGGCCAACAGATAAAGTGTGTAGGTGCCAGAAGGCACTCAGTCCAAGGGAACAAAGGGAGGTTTATTTCCTTAAATAGCCCAGTAGGAGTTGTCGCTCCCCCCTGGGTTCTGGAGCGGGGAGCGGGTGGAACGGCCTCGGCCTCGGCGAACCTTAGCTGTTCCCTGGGGGCCAGCAGGACACTAGGAACCAGGCGCCGGCAGGACAGGGCTGGGGAAGGGGGAAGAGGAGTCGCTTCCCGCAGCGTTCCTGTGCAAGGAGCGGGCAGAACGACCTAGTGAGCCGTCCTCCGAGGGGCCGAGTTAGGAAGGGGATGGGGCGAGGAGTCGCTCCCCGCTGCACTCCAGAGCGAGGAGCGGGTAGAATGACCCGACGCTGGGCCGTCCTCCGAGGGGCTGAGTTAGGAAGGGTTAGGGAGCCGGGAACAAGGGGGCGAACGCCGGGGGCTGGAACACGGGACCTGCATCTTCTACCGCTGCTGATCTCTGACGTCTCTGCTGATCTCTTCGGTTCTATGCGTCTTCTCTGCTTTCTCCCTTCAGGACACGGCTGCTTGCTTTCTTGCTCTTCTCTGGCTACTGCTTCTCCTTTGGCTGCTTCTCCTTTGGCTGCTTGCTTCTTGGGCCGCTTGCTTTACCTGACTAGCTGCTACTCTATTTATCCATTACAACAGCCAATAGGGTACAATGCAAACACCTTTCTCCAATTGTAACAAATGAGTGGCTGAATAGCTTAGTCATGCGGTCAGGCAATTTGCTAATTACAAGCCAGCTGAACCCCTTAGAGTTGTTTACCACCAATTCTTCTACAAGCCAGCTGGGCCTCATGTTCCCAACAGGAGTCAGTGAAACCCGGGTGGTGTTTGGGAAGATTTTGCACCCATAGTGCTCAGCCAGTGAGAAACCAGGGGAGGGGCCTTGCACGCTGGGTATAAAATGCTGACACACCACTCTGTGTGTGCCTGCTCACCGCCCCCCAATCACCTGATCCTACAAGTCTGTCTTTAAATAAAGCCTTGCTGTCTCTGTACCTTTCTGTCTCAGTCCAATCTTTGGATTTGACAGGTAAGCATGTTCTCACATACGTAAATGAATAACTGCATGTATGTATTCAGAATTGACAATAAAAAAACCTTCCAGTCATTTTTTAAGATGAAATTCACATTACATAAAATCAGTCTTATTTACTTTTTTAAAAGAGGGGACAGTGAGAGAGAGAGAGAGAGAGAGAGAGAGAAGCAGTCTTTATTTAGTTTTTCATGAATTTCATTCCTCAGACACATCGTTGTGTACGTGGTGCTGGGTTTGAACTCGCGTGCTCACATAGCCAGGCAAACACCGTAACTGCTGAGCCACCACACCAGCCCCTTATTTACTTACTTATCTTTGAGATAGGGTTTGGCTTTGTTGCCCAGGCTGGATTCTAACTCCTGTGCTTAAGGGGCCCTCCTGCCTCAGCCTCTGAGTGCTGGGACTGCAGGTAAGCAGAGTCCATCCAGCTAACCGCGACCGTCTTGGAGTGTACAATCTGGGGTTACTTTGTCTCAATTTTGTGCCTCTGATGCCAGTGTGTATGTTGGGTTCATGTCCTCTTGGAGTCGAAGAATGAAACCAAGGGACACCAAAGCAAGTGTAGTAGACGAACTTTATTTGATAGAAAGTAAAGCACAGGGAAAAGAGCAGACTTCCCCCAGAGTGGGGGAAGGGGACAAGTCGATGAGGCAGTGAGGTTTGCCCTTTTTATATGACATCCTCTCCTGGATTGGTCACCGCTTCCCTGCTCCTGTACCTAGGACACAGGGCAGGGAATTCTGGTCCAGTCTTTGATCCATGCCTTAGGCGCCAATAGAAAGAAGGTGGTTCCTTCCTTAGCAGCAGGGAGTGTCTGCATCTGGGCCTATCTTGTCAGGCCCTCATTAGCATTGGGGGATGTAAAATTGATCTTAAAGGGAAAAAACCAAATTTCCCTTGATTGACTCAAGCATCAAGCATTCTAACTACTCTCTCTCTCTCTCTCTCTCTCTCTCTTTTCTTAAAGAGAGAAGGACAGTGAGTGAGAGACAGAAAGACAAAATCAATTTTTATTGAGTTTTTCACATGGCTTTCATTGCTTTGACACTTAGTTGTGCATGTAGTGCTGGGGCAAGCGCCGTAACCGCTGAGCCACCACTCCAGCCCTCTAACTATTCTTGACTGCCTAACTTTTTCTATCTCACCACCGCCGCCTCTCTCTAGTTCCAAAACTTTCCATCGCCCCCAAAGGGAAACCCCAGGCCCATTAGTGCCCGCCCAGCCTGGAAGCCCCAGCTGCTGTCTCTCTCTGTGGGTTCACCTTTGCAGGAGATGTACTACAGTGGGACCACACAGTAGGTGAACTTCTGTGTTGCCTGCTCTTTCACTCAGCATTATGTGCTGACGTTCGTCTACGTCATAGCATGCACACAGTAGGTGAACTTCTGTTTCCTGCTTTTCTCTCAGCATTGGGTTTTGGCGTTCGTCCACGATATAGCATGTGCCAATATTTCATTCCTTTTTATGGCTTGGAGTCATGTTTGCTTCCAGTTTTTTTTTTTTTTTTAATAAAGAAATGAAACATCAGTGATAGGGTTGAGCCCTCTTTTCCAGAGGTGCGCCCGTTTCCTGTTCCCAGCCCCAGCTCCGTCCCTAGGGGAAACGACGCCTGAACCCGTCCTTGGCAGAGTTTGCGTGTTTCTGCTTTTCCAGTGGTGCGCCAGCCGAGCTTCTCTAGAGCCAGCTTCTTTTAGCCAATCAGAATGTCTGAACACACGGGAGCCCCACCCCATGGCAGCCATTGGCTGCCTTTGCATGGCCCCGCCCCCTGGGTGGGCACAGTTGGGCAGCCCAGCAAGGGGCGCACCTGGCGGGCACCCTCGTGGGCTGCTTCGTCTCCGTCTGAGTTTGCTAACCCTACGGGCTTCGAGGTCCAGAGGTTCCCAAACGCCCGCATGCCCCACCGCTTTCTCTGATGAAGTGGCCTCTGCAGAAGCACACAAGGACATCACATCTTTTCCATCAGGATTGGGTGCATGGGTGGCCTCTATTCAGAGGGACTCGTCTCTACCTCTTCAGTGGTCACTTGTTCTTTTTATGAGATGATAATGCTAACAAATATTTTAGGGCACACAAAACTTTTCTGTCAAGGGCGAGACAGGAACTATTGGACCTGTGTAGGACATTCCGCCTTTGCTGCGACTACAGTTGCCCCTTGAGATCCACAGGGCATTGCTTCTGGGACCTCCACGGAGGCCCAAATCTGGGGTGCTCGTGTACCTTGTGTAAAGCGGCGTATTCACGTGGAACCTGCTCCCATCTCCTGTATGCTTTCAATCAGCTCTAGATGACTTGTGGTCCTGACTGCATGGAAATGAGGTGTGCATGGTTGCGCTGTTCTGTGTGTGGCGTGTTCGGTACAGGTGCGGGCGTCCCTCTCGCCAACAGACTTTGGAATACACCGCTGTGGAACTGCGGATGCTGAGGGCGACTGAACTCAGCTCTGCTGCTTAGCACAGAAGCAGTCGCGTGCAGGACCGAAGGCCAGCAGAGTCAACATGAGCCCGGGCCAGTCTGAGGTCAGCGCGCCCTGCCCCGGCTGACCGCTGAAAGCCCTGGGTCTCAAGGCAAACTTCTTCCCTGGGGGTGGAAATGACTTCCTGAATGCCCGGCCTCAGAAGCATTCCTTCAAGATTGGCTACTTTCATTTTGAAGTCCCATGATGTCCCTTCTTTTCTTAACCGCTAGTAAACTTCCCCCTTGTGACCTTCAATGACAAAAGTGGAGAAAGACACTTGGGGCCTCACTTTCCCCTGACTCCCGGCTCTTCGAATGTGCACTCGGTGCGTGCATCAATCTTTCCTCACAGGCGCATGGGCCTAGCTGACACAGCCAGGGGCAAGCGGTGTGGCTGTGTACCTTTGAACTTGTTTGCAAAAATAGGTTTCAGCTGACTTTGACCACCTCTAATTTAATAGCAGTGAGGGTGGCTAAATACTTTGAAAGGTTCTTATAAAAATAAAAAGTTAGCAATGGGGGGCTGCAGCGGTGGCTCAGCAGTTAGGGCGCTTGCCTGGCATTCATGAGTATACAAATTCAAAACCCAGCAACATGTAGTCTTGGAGCAATGAAAGCCACATGAAAACTAAATAAAATTGATTCTTTCTCTCTCTCACTGTCCCTCTCTCTCTTAAAAAAAAATTAGCAATGGTAGTCATTTCATGTCCCTGTGGTAGACATTACTCATGCTAATGAAGATTTCTCAGCCCCTGGAGGCTAGGGTCAGGTAACTTGCTTTGAGGAATGATATATGAACAGAGTGACACATGTCACCTCCATGCTGAAACATTTCCAGTCCAGTGTGCACTGGAACAACAACCACAGCCATTGTAGGTCACACTGTCCACCATCACTGCAAGTTCTACAAAACATATTCATCATGCTGCTGAAATGCCTCTTCTTTCATAGTATCTTAGTCAATTTATGTTGCTGAAATAGAATACCTGAGACAGGGTACCTTAAAAAGGAAAGAGGTTTATTTAGCCTGGAGATTCAGAGGCTGAAAGTCCAAGGTTGGTAGCCCCATTTTTTTTGCCTCTGTAGAGGCTCCCTTGGCTGTGTCACAACCTGGAAAATGGCATCTTGGTAAAAGTGCCAGGGAGAGGGAGAGGCCACATGATGAGATAGAGGTCAGGGATTCAGGGCCAGTCCTGAGGCGGTGAAGCGCATCAAATGGAGAGCGTCAGGGAGCACATGTGTGTGTCCACGTGTCCTCTGGTCTCTTCCTCTTTTTACAAGTCTCCACCCTGCCGTTCCCATGGAATCTTCACCACGTCCTGAAGGCCTGAATTCCAAACACCATCTTATTAGGACCTCACAATGGGGATGAGCTCTAGCCTGATGAGACAAACCTTCTTCAAACCACAGTCGAGGTGGCTTTGGCTGCTGGCCAGAATTCAGGATGGCCCAGTGCCATCTTGCCGGCTTCCTCAGCTTTTGCTGGTTCTAGAGTCAAAATGTGCTCCTGGGTTTTGATATAATTGTAATGAGTAAGAGAAATGGGAAATTGCTGGTGCCAGCACGAGAGGCAAAGGGTTCCCTCACCACGGCCCTGCAGCCAAGATGCTGTCATCAGATCCAGGTGGTGCTCAGGAAGTAGATCTGATGACTTTGTTTAGTCTTAAAAACTAACGCAGAGTAGCCCTGCTCAAGAGCAGGTGTCAGAACTGACGTGCAGCACTGACTGTATCTATGACAAGGGGTAATTACGGACTTTGAAGAAATGTCTGCTTTCTGAGATGAGGCCTCCCGGTGGCGTGTAAAGAGACTGCTGGGCTTGTAAACACGTGGCTTCCCACATTTCCAGGAGCGGATCTTGCGTGAGTGTTAGAGTGCCTGCAGTTTCCGAGGCAGGCTGTGAATGTCTTGGGGAATGGCCCCAATCCCACCCCAGCAGCATCTCCCTTCTCTGAACGAAGGCTGAGCGCCCGTGCGCTGGGCATTACGGCTGCAGAAAGCCCGATGTGAAGCCTGGTCTACCAGGAAGGCCACGTTCTTGGGGGGTTTTGTTGCCGGGAGGATGGGAGGCACAGAAGGCCACTCTCAGGAAGGACCACCAGCTGGGGAGCACAGGGCAAAAGGGAAGGAAGTGCCCTGGGGCCTGGATTTGATCTTCCTTTGCTTACAGCTGATAAGCTGGCCGGTTACTGATTGCTGAGTGCTGAGACTTCTGGATCAGAGACGAAGGACTCATGGCGCAACAAGCGGTATGAACATCAGCCAGTGTTGGTCCCTTGCTCCTGGGTCCCAGGGGGTGACATTCTGGGCTTGTGTGACAGTGGAGGAGAGCTGAGTTTGGGAACCAGCCACTTCATAGCAAGCAGCAAGAGGACAGTTTGTGGGCCTTATCGCCAAGGCTGCTGTCTGCAAACACAGTCCTGAGGAAGGACCTGGGAGAAGGGCAGTTGGGGACTTTATTCAGGTAATCACTTTCAGTTTTTTTTTTTTTTT
>PVKS010029357.1:0-25445 GCA_004027875.1 Aplodontia rufa | reverse complement strand
AAATGCTCTACATCATTAGTTATAAGGGAAATGCAAATCAAAACTTCAATGAGATACCACCTCACTCTGGTTAGAGTCGCAAAAATGGAAAATACAAACAACGACAGATGCTGAAGGGGCTGTGGGAAAAGAGGAACACTGTCACACTGCTGGTGGGACTGCAAACTGGTTCAGCCACTATGGAAAGCTGTATGGAGAATCCTCAAAAAATTAAGGATGGAACCACCTTATGACCCAGCTATCCCACTCCTGGGAATTTTCCCAAAAGACTTAGAATCAGCGTATTATAGCGATGTGGCTCCTCAATGTTTATAGCAGCTCAATTTACTATAGCTAGACTATGGAACCAACCCAGATGCCCCTCACTCAATGAGTGGATACAAAAACTTTGGTACATATATACAATGGAATACTACTCGGCCATTAGAGAGGATGATATTATGGCTTTTGAAATCAAATGGATGGAGATGGATAAAATTATGCTTAGTGAAGTCTCCCAAGCTCAGAGACTCAAGGACCGAATGGTTTCTCTCATCTGTTGATGCTAGAATTTATAGGGAAGCAGTAGGGCAGAAGGCTAACCTAACAAAACTGCAAATTGAATGGCTTTCAGAGTAATAGGGGTACAGCTCTCTAGGATACTTGGAGGTGTAGGGAGGGGGATGGGGAGGGAGGAGGGTATATGAAGAAGTCATAGGAATCTGGAGATTGGGAAGATGGGGGAACCATCCCAGAAGCCGATATCATTCCTCCACAAGCTACCCATTTACCGCATGAGTTCTGGGGGAAACTGCAACAGGTAAAACCCAAGGTGGTCATCCATGTTTTGGCATTACCCCTGGATAACAAAATTTATATACATTAATTGCTACTGTTTTGATAATGTTTCCCCCTCAACTGTATCTCTATAAACATCTAATAAAAAAATTAATTTTATACTGTAGGTCTATACAAATAAATAAATAAATCCAAAAAAAGTGCAATTACTAACCTTATTTTGCATTTTTGCAAATCTCTTCATTATCTAGCTGGATTTTTATATCTGCTTCTACATTCAGACTGTTGTCATATTGTTTGATGGAAGTATAGAAAGAAATTCTAGCCTGAAAAAGATATGTAGTTAACAAAAGCAGGCGTATTTTTATAGTTTTTTCAGATTATTGTGAATATTCTTATTTTCTGCTACACCAAAACTCAAGAAATAGTAGTTGAGGTTGAGTTGACATGTGAAATCAAAAGCTATGTCAATGATCATTTCTTACTTGGTTACGTGAAAATCCATTGGTCTATCTTATTCTTTGAAAGATTTTTGCCTAAGCATGATTTTGTAATTTTCCATATTAGTCATTCAGACAACATTAGTTACTGAGTTATGTAGATCTTCCAAATGTGGACACATGTTATAGTTTGGATCTGGGTTGTCCCCCAAAGCCTCATGTACTAAATGCTTATTCACCAGATGTTGTGGAACTTTTAAGAGGTGGGGCCTAGTGGAAGGTCTTCAGGTCTTGGGGTGGAGTGCCCTGGAAGGGGACCATGGGCCCACAGCCCTTTGTTCTTCCTCTCTTTTGCTCACCAGCCATGAAGTGAGCAAGTTTCTTTCCACATTTGTTGCTGTTGTTGTTGTTAAAGACAGAATCAACTTTATTTAGTTTTTCATGGGACTTTCGTTGTTCTGACACTTCATTTTGTATGTGGTGCTGGGGTTTGAACCTGCGTACTCACACATGCCAGGCAAGCGCCGTAACCACTGTGCCACCACTCCAGCCCCTTTCCACATTTTTTTATTGGTGCATTGTAGTTGCATATTGATGGGATTTGGGTTTTTTCCTAATTTTTCATTAAGGAGTTGAGTTATTGTACAATCATAAATACATACAAAGCATCATATGTTAGGTATATATTCTTTTTTTTTTTTTTAGAGAAACAACTTTATTTAGTTTTTCACATGGCCTTAGTTGCTCCAACACTTAGTTGTGTATGTGGTGCTGGGGCTTGAACCCAGGTCCTCGTGCTTGCCAGGCAAGCCCCGAAACCGCTGAGCCACCGCTCCAGCCCCAGGCATATATTCTTAAACCAGAATTACCCCCATATCGTCCACCCCCCAGTCTCTTGACTCTTTAACACTTCACCCCTACAAGCAATATACATGCTTAGATTATGAATTTTTTAGCATTAAATGATTGCACAAGTATTACTGGATTCTCAGGGGGGTAAAGAGTATGCTTCATTGTTGACTGTCTCCCTAGATCCCTCCCTCTCCTCCATCCCTCTCTTCTCCCCCACCATTTCTACATGCACGCAACAGAACAATATAATTTGGGCAACATCCCATCTCTCCACCTTCCTCCCTCCCCTTGGTCCCTTTCCTCTACAGATCTCCTTTTGACTTTTAGGAGACCCATCCCCACCTTTGTTTTCATTTTCCCTCTCTAGCCTCTGCATAGGAAAGAAAATATACAACCTTTTGAGTTTGAATTATTTCACTCAACATGATGGTCTCTAGTTCCATCCATTTTTCTGCAAATGCCATAACCTTTTTTTTCTTTCTGGCTGAATAGAGGTGAGTGGTTTTGCTCCATCATGCTCCCATCATGATCTGCTGCCCCAGATCAAAGCAACAGAAGTTTCACGGACAGGAAAATGGTGAGCCCAAATAAGCCTTTTCTCTTTGTAGGCCGATCATCTCGGGCATTTGTTAGAGTGATATAAAACTGACTAACGCAGTCCATAAAAAGTCCCATTCATTCATGTTGCCAGTCTCATCAGCTGACAAGCTCACAGCAACAGATGTGAGTTCTCCAAAATTCTAATTGTCTACTGAAAATTCAGGTTTCATCACTGGCAACAAACACTGTCAGCTGTTTTCCTTGACGTGACAAGCTCATTTCATTGATTTTTGAGAAACCAGCAGACAACCACTCGGGCCTGAAAACCATAGTCATTGTTTTTCATTGGTGTTGTATGCAAAGAGAAAATGCTTTTAGAGGGGAAGCAAGTTCAGCTCAAATCATGGCACAGATTGTCCTTGAGACAACCGGGTGCTTCCACATGACACCAGGGTTTGGATGAACTTCCCTGCAAGTCATCACGCATGACTCCCAGGAAAATAAAGCGGCACCCTACTCCACTGGTAGAGCAGAGTTGGAAGTTCTTTATTTGGAGTTTACCTAGACTTTGCCTCATACGCCTCTTCCCTGGATGGCTTTAATCCATATCCTGTCGCTATAATAAACTGTAGCTGTATGACAGCTCTCAGTGGGTTCTCTGGGACTTTCTAGCAATGCATTGGACCCGAGAATGGTTTGGGGTCCCCCAGCCTGTAGCCAGCATCAGAACTGAAGGCTGTCTGTGGACTGTTCTTTTACTTTCTACGAGGCTAGTCTGCACTCCTGTCTCGCTCTCCAACCCCTGGTGTTCATGAAACCCAATGGGGAGCTGAGATTCTGCTCTCACCCTGCAGCCACAGAGCGTTGTGAGTCAGCCCTCCCCATCCCAGATCCTTGGGAGCAGTAAAATCCCATAAGGAACTGAACTATGTCCCCCCTTGAAGGCAATGTGGATTTGCAAGTTTGTACCCCAGTTTACCTAGGAAAGTGGCAGCTGGCCCAAGAGATACATTGAACACACCTACCCAGCTCATGCCACGTCTCAGCAAGGGACTACCTGCTTGTAAAGAAAAGAAACTGGGATCCAGAGTCTCATGATGTAATACCCCAAACAGCCATCACTCACCACAAAGAGCAGAAAAATCACAACCTGGATAAGAAAGACAACCACAGAGGCCAACACCAATATGAATCGGATGCTGGCATTCTCAGACCTTCTCAGATCTTAAGGGCACCATCAACACTACTTCAAAGGGAGCCCAAGTGGGCAAGGCACACGCCTATAATTCCAGCTACTGGGGAGGCTGAGGCAGGAGGACCTTTGCTCATGACCAGTCTGGGCAACTTAGCAAAACCTTGTCTCAAAAATTCAACAAGGGATACAGCTCAGTGGTCAAGGGCCTGGGTTCAATCCCCAGCGCGATGTTAAAAAAAATGCTTCAAAGGAAATTTACAAATTTTCTTGAAACAAATGAAAACATGGAAAATTCCAAAAAAGAAATCTCAGGGGGATAAATATAAAAAAGAATTACGTGAAAATTATACGACTGAAAAATACACTAATCAAAATTAAAAGGCCACTTAGCTGGGCTCAATATCAGAATAGAAATGCCAGAGGACAGAATCAGTGAGCTTGGGTACAGGTGACAAGTCTTACCCAATCTGAACTAGAGAAAATACATGAAAGAAAAATCAGTTTACTAAAAATTTGCTAAGTGAACAGAGTTAGTTTCCTTGGTAAACGGAGTTCCAGGCAAAGAGAAGGCAGTGATATCGAAAAGGTATTTGAAGAAATAATGGCTAAAAACTTCCCAAATTCAACAAAAGACAAATTACGGTTTTAAGAAGCTAAGAAAATTCCCAATAAGGTAAATCCAAAGAAATCCATACCAGGACCCATGAGGAAAGTTCTGCCAAACTGGGTGGGGGGGGGGGAATCTCAGAAGCACCTGGAAAGATAGGAAGCATTGCTTTATAGGGAACCGATTTGAAGGATGGGGATTTCTTCTCGGAAACCATGGCAACCAGCAGGAAGTGCCGCAACGATGTTCAAGCACTAAAAGGAAAGAATTCTGCATTGTGTCTTCTAAATCTGGCAAAAAATAGCTTTCAGGAATCGAGGGCGAAATAAAGAGATTCTCTGGTGAAGAAAACCTCAGAGAGTCTGTTGCTGGCAGAACAGAACAGCTCAGGAAGTTCTCTGCACAGAAAAGGGTGGTAACAGAGGGCTTGGGACTTCGGAAAGAAAGACACTAAAATGGGTAAAAATAGGATTATGCATAATAGACTGTCTTTCTTACAAGTTTCTTACATATTTGAAGCAAAGACGATTTCTGCAGCAAGAACTGTAACAGTGATGAGGTGCTCAAGATATTTGGAAAATACCTTTTTTATTTTTTTTAAGAGAGAGAGGGACAAAAAAATAAAATTTAATTTAAAAAATACAAAAAAACAAAAAAAATTTTAAAAAGAGAGAGAGGGACAGTGAGAGAGATAAAGAGAGAATCAATTTTATTTAGTTTTTCATGTGGCTTTGGTTGCTCCGACACATCATCATGCGTGTGGTGCTGGGGTTCGAACCTGCATCCTCGGGCATGCCGGGCAAGCGCCCTAACTGCTGAGCCACCGCTCCAGCACCTGGAAAAATATCTTCAAACGAAAAATTCTACATAAAGGTGGAGTGGGTGATGGCACACCTGGAGTCCCAGCCACTCCAGAAGCTGAGGCAGGAGGGTGATGAGAGCCCAGGAGTGCAAGACCAGCCTGAGCAACGTAGGCCGTGGGGAGGGGATGGGCAGAGAGACCTCAATAGAAGTTACTTGAGGTGATAAAATATCATCACCAGTAAAAACTATGCTGTGAAATCTGTTTAGGAATACCTAGAGCAACCATTCAGAGCGCCATACAAACTATAAATAAATCAAGATGAATCCTAAACAGTGTCCAGCGGCCCACAGAAAGGAGAACCAGAAGCAGGGTCAGAATGCCCCAGTTTGTTGGACGTTTGTGTGTGAGTGTGAGTGTGATCCATGTGCGTGGTTTAGCCCTGTGCAATTGTGTCCCGCATGCTGCTTCGTTCCCCAGATGGCACACAAAACAACCCTTGGGGATCCCGGGCTGCTCGGTTTTCCTCCAAGTTAGTTTTACACTTGAAATTTAAAAATCAGAAAAGTACACACACGAAGAGCCCCGACCTTGCTCCGGGATGCACCCCCATTTGGAAGCCCCTGCCCTGGGATGGTGTTTTAAAAGACCTGACAAGAACAATTTTAGGAGGGAAAGTTTATCTGGGGGCTCAGTCCACAAAGGGCTGGCTCCATTCCTCAGGGCTCCAGGGGAACTCAACATCGTGGCAGAGGGAAGCAGCTCAGGAATGACTCCAGAAAGCAGAGGGAAATTCCACTCCAGGTGCAAAATATACACCCCAAGACACCTCCCAACCGCTGACCCACCCCCTCCAGCCACACCCTACCGGCCTACGGTCACCACCCAGTTAATCCCTATCCCAGGAGGAGTTCGCTGATTGAATTAAGGCTCTCAGAACCCTTCATTTCTCCTCTATGCCTTCCTGCATTGTTTCGCACATTAGCTTTTGGGGGACACATTGTATCCAAACCATAACAGATGGCATACGTTCACGGATGAGGCAGAACATCACCAGCACCAGCGGGCTGGGCAGGAGGAAGAGTAGGGGTGGGGTGGGGGTGGCTCCCTCCCTATATGCACTCCCCAGGTGGCGTCTTCAGCAGAATATTGAAGGTGAGAGGTTACTATGATAGTTATTAAGGCTATGATAAAAATACACAAGGGCAGGCTGGGCGAAGGCCAATGTCAAACTATTCAGTGGTGCCTATGCCCTCCAAGGTCAAATGATGGGACCGTGGAAGGTGGCTATTTGTATGCACCCCTCCCCAACCTGGCACTTTCTCCTGCAAGCCTGCAAGGCTCTTCAAGTTAGGCTCATCCACATGAGACAAACCTCTGTTGTAACAGTGGCCCAAAGGGTGTCTTTAAGGGACTCTCCAAAGCACTGCTGTCTACACTAATATTGCAAGCCCCGGACCTCATTTCTGTCATTGGATTCAGAATGAAATCCTCCTCCTCCCCTCTTAGGTATCTCTGTGCCAAGTTTTCTCTCCCTGAGCACTGCTGACACTGGGGCTGGATAAGTCTTTGTTGGGGGAAAGACCAGTCAGCCTGTGCCTGGTGGAACGTTTACCCCTGAATGCCAGCAGCACCCCCAACCCCGTTGTGACAGTTAAGAATGTCTGTAGATGTTGCCAAATGTCCCCTGGAGTGTGTGTGGGGAATCACCCTGTTGAGAACCACGGGCACCATGACTGGGGTTTCAGTCCAGCTCGCCTGACGCACACCTGGCTTTCAGCAGCAGGCTGAATCCTTCCCACCCAGAGCTTCCCATCTGGCTGGCAAACAAAGCTGAGTGGATTACTCAAAGGTTTCTCCCAACGGCTTCTCACTGGCAGATCAGTTATGCTGCGTTTTATATTTAAACTGACAATTAGCCTCTTAAGAGACTTTTCCAGGTTCTAAAACTCTGTGATGGCATGTTTACAGGCAAAATCAGATTCATTTGGGGGATGACTCTGCCTCACTTAATGTCTAGTGCTGGCCACGTGCTGGCCTCCACGTCACAATTCCTGCCCCTGGCAACGGGGCGGGAAGGTCCAGCGCATATCTCCACTGATTCATCTTCTAGAATCAATAGCCTGAGTCACCACACCTGACATTAACTTGTACTGCACCCCTGCTGATTACTGCAATATATTTATTCACGTCCCAATTGCTTCTCCCGTCTCCATAGCCCAGCGAATTAAATACTCATGCTAGAACCCCAGGGACCTTTTCTCAAAGGTTCCATCAGGGCTGCTTCCTCCTCCTCTGAGAACACCCTTCTCTCCCCTCCCACCCTCCCAGGGTCTGCCTCCTGTTGGGCACCCTTTACCCTTCCTCCCATGATCCCCCTCCACTGCGCCCCAGCTCAGGGCTCCCACTCATGTGCTCTCAAGGCATCTTGGACTTCAGGTTACCAGGTTTAACAATTGAAAATACAGCATGCCCAGTTAACTTTGAACCTCAGATAATCAACATTTTTAGTCCCAAATACTACATGGAATATGCTTTTACATTAAAATTGTATTTGTTGTTTATCCAAAATTCAAAGCGGGTGTCCTGTATTTCATCTGGCAACTGTACCTGGACTTTTCCATCGGAGTGCCTACCACTCGTTGAAACTACATTTCTCTTTGTGTGATTCATTCCATGAGGACAATGGCTAAGTTGGTTTTCATCCCCCTGTTTTGTTCCTAGTTCTTAGCACTGTGCTTTGGGCACAGATGAGTGGGATGGAGTATGAGAAGGAAGGAGTGAAGAAGGGAGAAGGAGGAAGGCTGGGGGATAATGGACCCATATAGTGCACGTTCTGTGGAAGATGAATCGCTCTCAGTCCCAGGAAGCCCCCCAGTGCCTCACACTTCTGTACTCATTTCCTTCTTCACCTGGTTAACTAAATGCATTCCTAGGTTTCCGAGGCTGAGTCAGAAGCCCTGGAGCTCCTGATACACCCAGAATTCCCCTCTCACGAAGCATTGAGTTTATATTAATTATCTGCTAATGTGTCTGTGTCTCACCAGGGTAGGCACAACGTCTCAACCACCTTGGGAGTCCTGTAACCTGGTAAATGTTCATTCTGTGTTCACAGATGTGTTGAGATTGTTGGGAAGCTCACAGCAGTGCTGGCTTTTGCTCCAGGCCACCTCCAGGCTGGTCTTGGCACATTATCACATCAGAAACAAATGAGCAACAACAAAACAAGAACCCCAGCTCTAAGATGAGCAATGTCTTACTGTTTATCAAAGCTTTTGCTGGGAAATGGGAAAGAAGGCTATTTTGCTTATCTCAGAGTTAAACGTCTAAAGGTTCCCATGAAATAGGCATTCTTTCTTATATATACCCTAATGCTCTAATCTCCTATTTCTCCTCCCCTTTTTCTGGCCAAGATGGCTTCAAAATCCCCTCCCTCCCACCCCCATATCCACATCTTTACTTTGGAGACTCTCTTTCTTAGGTAGGATCATTTAGTCCTCACTGAATTTCTCTGATTTAATCCCACACATCATCCCACAACCTATGCAGAGAATCCTTCTTGGGAGTCAACTTCTTTACAAGTTGGGGAAGAGTAGTGGTATTTTTAAATCAGCAGCTAGGGCTTCCTCTCTTACCAGAAGATGACGTTTTCTATTGAAGAGCAGGACTGGTCATACTGTGGAAAACCTTGCTAAATCAACAAGAAGAATGTAAGTCTTCTGGTATCAAGACCAAAACAACTGAGAAAAGAGATACGGCAAGAGAGAGACCAGTCAAAGCAAAAGAAATGTAGAAAGAGAAGAAATAGATGACAGGCAACCGAAACTCTGAAAACCAGAAGTCTGGATGTTTGAAATGAGCTCTCAAACATCCCACTCCAACTGAAAACAACAGTGCCTCCCTCCCCAGGCTGTTTCCTGCTCCTGCTATTCTGACTTGGTTTCTCCATCAAGGCTGCCACTTTGGTGCACTTGAGCATGTGGACACCATAGAATGGAGTGAGAGGAGGCCACCAGGTAAAGAACCAGGGGGGGTTCCAAGGGACTTTCCTGAAAACACACATAACTCATTCTACAGTTCCTTTGTACCTTTGTTGAGATATATAATTATATAATATATATATAAATATAATTTGTTGTATCTCCCCAATATATTGACTTATTCATCACTAAAAGTTGTACATTTTTGTCTCCAGTAACATTTTTTGTCTTACAATATCTTTTGTCTGATAGTGGTAGAGTCACCTCTACTCTCTTAAGTTAACAAGTATATTTTTCCTTTCTTTTCTTTTTAACCTATTTGGGCCTTCTATTCTAAAGTGTTTCTCTTGTAGACAACATATAATTGGAATCTTTTTTTTTCATTCTTTCTTATAATCTCTGCCTTTTTATTGGAGCATTTAATCCATTTACATTTAATATAACTATTGAATGTGATTGGATGTACACGTGCCATTTTGCTATTTTTTTCTGTATGTCTCATGTCTTTTTCATTTCTCTACTCCCTCCTTACTGCCTTTTTTAGGGTAAATTTATATTTTCTAGGGTACCATTTTAATTCCTTTGTATTTTTTACTACATTATTTTGAATTGCTTTCATACTGATTGCTCTGGGGCTCCCTTCAGTGTTTAATTCTCATAAATCCTATCATTTTGCATTACAAATCAATTATTTTATTTCACAAAGATTTAGCAAACATCTATATGTGTCAAACACTGTGGTAGATACAAGGGATTCAAAGGTAAATAGATCATGGCTTTTTTCCCTCAAAGGAGAAGAGTGACACAGACAAGAAAGTCAGCAATTATAATTCAGTGTGATTAGTGCCACATCACACGGGATGTGTGGGATAACATGCTGTGTCCATAACAGCCAAAAGCACACACATCAGCTCAACCCACAGGGAACAAGAAATGCTCCCAAGAAGCAAGAAGTGCAGGCTATTTATTGAAAAATGAGTAGGAGTTGTTTGGTCAGAGAAATGAGGATCAGGTGTTCCAAAAGGAACGAACACTGTGAAAGAACACCTGGAAGCATAACAAACACCATGAGCGTGGAATGTGATTCTAAGAAGGCAAGGGCATCAGGACCAGAGGTACTAAGTGGGTGTGTAATGGGAGAGGAAGCTAAAAAACAAGGCTGCTGCATATTAGCTAAGATTTTAGCTTCATCCTGAAGCAGTGCTGAGACTCCTGAGGAACTCCTGAGGGTCATATTTGCATTGTAGAAAATGACTATCAGTTATTTGGAAGACTCATGAGACAGGATACAACTGGAGGGAAGAGACAGATGCCCAGAAAGGCAAAGGGGCTTGTCATTAGCTTGGCTAGGAAGTGAACAGGAACTGGAACTGAGATATCCTAATTCCTAGTTTTCTGGCGTCTTTATGCATCATTTGAGCTGTGATGTTTTGTTTCTTCCTTGAGGTAAGAAGTTTTAATTTGGTCTCAAAGTGAATTCCCATAAAATGAAATAACAGTCACATTTTTAAACTTGCTGAGAGCCTTTTCCCTAGCAATTCCATGTTTAAGAACTTATACGGAGGAAATAATTGGACAGATAAGCAAAAATGAAAAATGGATTTACCATAGCATTTTTATAAGAGAAAAATGTTAAATAGCCTAAATACTATTTAGGAATTCAATATATATATACATATATATGCATATAGATATAATTTTTCAGTGTCTGTTTTTGTATATATATATATACATATATATATACTATATAAAACCATTATATATGTGTGTATGTATATGCATATGTGTGTGTGTATATATATAGCCAAACATTGAAAAAGTATGCAGAATGAGATAATTCTGTCTGATATAGTGTTTGAGTGAAAAATCAGACTGTATTTAGTAAGTACACTATCATCCAATCTATTTGCTCTACTCTGGTCTGAATGACCCCAAGGGCCCATGTCTTAAAGGTGTGGTCCCCAGCTGGCACTATTGGGAGGTGATGGGACCTTTAAAGGGAGAGGCCAACTGGGAGATTTTTAGGTCTTTGGGGGTCTGCCCTTGAATCAGCTGTAGGAACCCCAGGCTCCTTCTTCCCCTTCTCTCCCTGTTGCCATGAGGTGACTGCTCTGCCGTGCATTTCCCACCTCGATGTGCACCTTGTCAAAGCTGCCAAAGCTCCAACCATTCATAGGCTGATATCTCCAAAGCTGGGAGCCAGAATCAACCTTTTTTCTTTATGAGTTGCTTATCTCAAGCATTTGTTATAGTGACAGAAAGCTAACATGCTAATTTTTAAGTTGTTTTTTTTTTTTAAAGAGAGAGGGACAGTGAGAGGGAGAGAGAAAGAGAGAATCAATTTTTATTTAGTTTTTCATGTGGCTTTCGTTGCTCCAACACTTCATTGTGTACATGGTGCTGGGGTACGAACCCGTGTCCCTGCGCATGTGAGGCAAGCCACTGCTCCAACCCATAACATGCTAATTTTTAAAATACATGCATTAATAATAGGTCCATTATATTAAATATATTGACATATTAACACATGTTTCTATAAAAAGACCTGAAGGATGTACTCTAAATTTGTGGTGGGATAGCAATTTGAGGGTGGGAAATGGCTTTTACTTTCCACACTTCCATATTGAGTTTGTATAATGAGCATCTATTACTTGAAAAAGATTTTTTAAAAGCTTACTGACAGGGGCCTGGAGAGGTGGCTTAGTAGTAGAGCGCTTGCCTGGCGTGCAGAAGGACCCGGGTTCAATCCCCAGCCATGCATACTCAACTAAGTGAAGGAAAAACAAAAACCAGATGAAAAAATCAACTCTTTTTCTTTCTCTCTCTTTAAAAAAAAAAAAGAAAAGCTTACTGACTATATCTATACAGGACTACAATGAATGCCACTAAATTAATTAAATCTCTTAAGTTGCAGCCTCCAAAGAGAAAGGAAAATGTCAATTTGATAAGCCAGAAAATGCTATTAAAAATACAGTCAGACGTTAACCACAGCCCTTTTGGAGAACACAGTGGGAAAGTCAGGCCAGCTTCCTGGCTGCTATGTGTGGGTTAAACGCCTTGACAGAGGCCACCATCTTGAAGTTGCATCCCATAAAGCAGAGCCCGTTCCCGTCTGAAAGTACGGTTCCCGTTAGCACTGCTGCTCCGGTGAACTGTCACCAGCTCTTCCTATGCAGACACATCTGCCCCAGGTGCTCACAGCACCCCCTCTTCAGAGTCATCACACCTGGCTGTCAAGGCTGTGGGTAAGGACAGCGGAGCCCAGTGCCACTTCGCCATTGGGTCTTAACCCTCCATGAAGTAGGAGAGGGGTGGGGTGGCAACCTGCCCTGGTGTGCCCAGGACTGACGGGTTTCTAGGGAAGGGGGATTTTTCAGCGCTACAACTCAGACAGTGTCAGGCCAGCCCTGTGGTTGAACACCTAGTTGCGGCCTTTGCTCAGTAATTTTCAAATGACCTTTTCTAACGTCCCCATGTGTTTCAGCCTTCTTTGTCACAAGAGTATTTTTGTTTCGTTTTGGTTTGTGTTTTGCAAAATACTCATTTATAACCAAATTCCACCAATGAACTGCTGCTGTGTTCAAAGGGGGACTATTAGATGGAATTTTCTGAGCATTGATCTCCATTTTTTGTTGCTGAGACAGTCAGCATGTTCATAGAATAATAGGGTAGCAATCTGGATCTCATAGCTAAAAAAGTTATTTATGCTCAACAGCCTAATGCATTTCCCCAGAGATTAGAATCTTGAATTGTTTTGGGGTGGCATCAAGGCATGAGTGACTTTTGTGTGTACCAGGGGAGAGGAAACTTAACCCAACAAAATGATTGAAAATTTCATGGTTCTTCTCGGTTCTGTCCAGCAGATGGTTCAAGAAGGGCTTGTTGATATGTGCTTCGCTGCTCTGTGCCTGAATGGGTAAGATTTAATCATAGGCCGTGGCTCATCTTGTAATGATTACAAGTTAGAAAACAGAGAGAAAAACATCAGTTAGGTATTAGCAGAATGAGTCATGAGTTTTGATACTGTGGTCTGACTTCAGCATAACTTGACTTTGCAAAAGGTATTTAAATATTATAAACTACATGCTTTTATTATTTTCATTTAAAGGTATGGGAATTAGTTTTTCAAGTTTACTGTTGGGGGAGACTTTAAAAGACTCTTGAAACTACAAAAGAAACTGAAAACCTGCCAGACGTGGTGGTGCACTCCTGTAATCCCAGCAACTCGGGAGGCTGAGGCAGGAGGATTGCAAGTTGAGGCCAGCCTCAGCAGCTTATCGAGGCCCTACACAAAAATGTAGTGAGACCCTGTCTCAAAATAAAAAATGAAAAGGACTGGGGATGTTGCTCATTGGTTAGGCACCCCTGCGTTCAATCCCTGGTATAAAAAAAAAAAAGGAAGGAAAGGGAGGGAGGGAAAGGAGAGAGAGAGAGAGAGAACAGGAAAAGGAAAAAAGAAAAGAAATTGAAAACCCTTTCACTGCAGATGCAAGATTTGATTTATTTTCGATTACTCCCACTGTTGTTGAAATGGTACCTTATTCTCACTTGCTCTCTAATCAGTGCCCTAGACTGGACTGAGATGCTTTGAGATGTGAGAAGAACAGAGTTTATTATTATTCAGTTAACATCAAGTAAGACAATTTTATATTTCTTTTTTGAAATTCTGATAAAAGTGGGGGAGGGGGCTATTTCCTGATATTTCCCTTGAAAAATGCCAAATGTGCTTGATTTCACCAAGTAGTAGACGTTGGCATAGGAGAAGAAAAAAAAATCTTTCCATATTTTTCCCTCTCATCTTTGAACACAATTAACTCTGCTATTTGTTCATTTCAAAAGAAAAAAATTCACAAATTAGAAGAGCATTCGTTCAGTTTCCATCAGAGGGCTTCTTTGCTGCCCAATGCGCTGGCTGAGTTCTATACCTCTTCCCTTTTTAAATAAGGTTTTTATTTTGGAATAAGATGTACAGGAAAGGGGCTGCAGTGGTGGCTCAGCAGTTACTGCACTTGCCCGGCATGTGCAAGTACGGGAGTTCAAACCCCAGCACCACGTACACAACAAAGTCTCAGAGCAACAAAAGCCACATGAAAAACTAAATAAAAATCAATTCTCTCTCTCTCTAGAGAACCAACTTTATTTTTCCATCTGGACTTTGCTTCTCAGACACTTAGTTGTGTATGTGGTGCTGTGATTTGAACCCTGATCCTTGCACATGCCAGGAAAGTGCTCCAACCACTGAGCCACCGCTCCAGCCCCTCCATCCCATTCTTATTACGGTAGCTCCAACTTACACAAGTGGCATCTAATCTGACACCCGTTATTTTCTCTAAAGCTTCTCACCGATTCTGAACTGCACACAGTTCCACCTCAAGTCTTCCTCCATCCAACTCTAGAAGGAAAAGAACTCTCTCCAATATCCACAGGGGGAAAAGGTGTCCTTGAGAGAGACCAGATTCCCAAGTGCAATCCATGTGCCTCGGAGAAGCACGATTTGGAGGAGAAAGAGGAGGAGAGGGAAGGGGGAGAAAGGAGAAGAAGAGGAGGCAGACATAGGGACCTCTCGAAGGATGTTCTCAGTGGTTTTCTGAGGTTGGCAGGATTCTTGTAAATTTGCTCTCTCATCATTTGCAGTACTTTTTAGTTTAAAAAATTATGACCATCAGTCTTTTTTTATTATCAGAATAAAAACAACAGTTCTTTTTATTAGAGAGGGAAAAACAACTTCCCTTCTTAGTGGAATCTGTGGTTTTGTTAGGCAAGTAGGCAAGTATCCACTGTGGCACTTCCACTTCTTTCCATGGAAGATGACACCTCACCTGTGGAACGCAGTACCCTGGGGACCATCTGTCAAGATGAGCTACCCTTCCTAGCTAAGGGTTGGGCACTGATCCCAGCTGGACCAAAGAATACGTGCTCAGTTCTGACTGCGACTGGCCTTGACCTTAGGTCAGCTCCTCCCAACCACCCATTCAGCCTTCTTTAACTCACAGAGCTAATCCAGTGGCAAGGGAGGCACTGAGACCCAGGGAAAGTTTACAGGTTTAGCATTCTTTTATAAGTGGTTACTTTGAGAGCTTTCACGCACAGGAGATAGGATTCTTCACAAGCAGCAGAAACTGACTGGTGATTGCAGAGATTTTCTCTGTTCCATCCTGGGTGTTTGAATATTGACCATAGTGTGAAAGAGATTTAAAAAAAAAATTAGTGGAACTGATTCAGTCCAATGACAGTGCCCTGAATTTTCTGCCACCTGAAGTGTTAGGTTTTGGTTTTTATCAGGACTGGGGATTGAACCCAGACATGTTCTACCACTGATTACATCCACAGCCTATTTTTTACTTTTTAAAGAGAAAGGGAGAGAGAATTAATTTTATTTAATTTTTCATGTGGTTTTGTTGCTCCGACACTTCGTTGTATACACGGTGCTGGTGTTTGAACCCATATCCTTGCACATGCCAGGCAAATGCCATAACCACTGAGTCACCACTCCAGCCCCTCCCCAGCCCTTTTTATTTTGAGGCAGGGTGTTGCTAAGCTGCTGAGGCCGGCCTTGAACTTGCAATCCTCCTGCCTCAGTCTCCTGAGTAGCTGGAGTTACACATGTGTGCCCCTGTACCTTCTTTCTAAGGACCAGCCAGCTAGCTTTTTCTTTGATTCTGGAGGCATTCCCACATATGTTCAGGATACTCCGTTTTCTCCTTAGATTCTTGGGCTTTATAAACTGATTTAAATAAATTTACTTCCTGTGACCTACAGTAAGAAATACAGAGTGACCCAGCATCTATAATACACATAAACATAGATGAAACAAAAGTTGCACAAAATCTTAGTATCTTAGATATAACCTTATATTTTCCATTCATTTCAATTTCATCTTGAAAGTCCTGGTCGCACCTCATTCAACTGATTCAAAGTCTCTTTCACAGATTGCCCCCACTTGGAAACCTCTGAGTTAACAAGGTTAATTCCGATTGCTTGCCCATAGTTCTGTTGCTTGTGCATGGAAACATCCAAAATGAGCCCCCTGCAAGTGGAACCCTGAACCAGGCCACTTGCCCTCTTGGGCAATGCAGTTGCTCCAGCTACAGGGCAAACTCTTTGAGCAAAAAAGCCACAGAATGGTGGTTGCAAGAGCCAAGTACAAGATCAAAGACAAATAGTAGAACTTCCTCTTCCCACGGCAATCAAAAGGCCAGCCCTTGCATGACCACGTGTCTTTTCAATTATCTCATCTAGGGGTCAGCAGACCATCAGGACAAACACAGCCCAAGGCCAATTTTTATATGACCCTTGAGCTAAGAATGACTTCTGTTTGTAAGAGACTAGGGAAAGATTTTTTTAAGACTATTTCATGACATAGGTATATTATATAAAATTTAGTGTCAGTGAAGTTTTTAAGAAAGATAGCAACACCCATTTGGGATTGGCAGCAAAGACAACCAGAAGCTTTTGAGCAAGAGGGAGATGAACTGCAAAAGAGCAATGAAAACACGGGTCCACAGCGGATGGGGCAGAACTGAGGACAGGTGGCTGCTGCAGAGGGACACAACATGTATCCGCTGCCTTCTCACAATTCTGGCAACTGGACTGGAGCTGCAGCTCAGTGTCAGAGCACTTGCCTAGCACGTGCCAGGCCCAGGGTTCCACCCCTAGCACTGCAAGATTAAAAAAAAAAAAAAAAAAGAAGATTCCCACAGCCCAGAAACCCTACATCATTACATTTTACCCAGCAAATCCCAAACTTACTGACCACAGTCCCACCTCTTTTTCTTAGAAAACCTATTAACAGTTGGTATTCCTCGGAACACAGTTTAGAAAATGCTGTCTTTGAGAAAGGCTATTTGCTACCCCAGATTTCTATCTTTAAACCCTGCCTCTGATATGCTGCTTTCTGGTGCCAGCAGATCTTTCTACGCTGAGCAACGTATGCCAAGCTAGTAAGGAATCGCACACCAAGGGCTTTATTCTCACCAGCCAACCCTAACCCACTTTGCTATATTTTTAGATAACAGAAGAATTTACAGGTAAATACTGCAAATCTAGATATCTGATTCCAACCCCACAGAGGCCAAAGCAATTTCTCTTCCAAGGCTATTTTTAGATGTTTGGAAGCTGCTTGCCCCAGTGTCCTCACTCCCCAGGAAGTGACACTCTTCCTCTGTTGCTTAGGAATCGAATACCTGGATGCAATTCAGCAAATATGTACTGAATTCCTACTGTGTGCCTGTCCCTCTGTTAACCGCCTCTTCTTTGAAAGGAAGAACAGTCCACCAAGCAGGTTGGTCGTTGCCAGCCACAGAGACATGGCAATGACTCTAAACTTAAAATATATACCTGCATATGTAGTGGATATTTTTAGTTCGCAGAGCAACTAAGTGGGTAACCAAGAAGTGTTGTAAACCAACCCCCACCCCCCCTGCCCCAAAGTTTGAATCAAATCCAACTGCTGGTGGTGGCTTTTAAGAAGTCAATGAAACCTCAGACATTTGGAGTCAAAAGAGAACATCTGCATACATAATCGAGCCATTTTTCAATCATTTCTCAGAAGCCGCTCTAGATTCCAGGTTATCAAGCACAACCAATCACAGCGCCAGTGTCATCTGAAGTCACTGTATGCCCCAAGGGATCACTTTCCCCCTATAAATCAGTTTTTTCTTTGTGCTCCAAAAATGCAGCAACATAAGGACTCCAGTTCTCAACACCTCCTATTCAGGAGAGTGCATCGGTGATGTAGGAAAAAAATGCGCTTCTGGGGAAAGCACAGTCTAGAAGCCACCTGTTCAGGTTATCTGAACGTTGTTTTAGAACCAGTTCCCAGCTCTGTAAGTAGACTAGGGAACGGATTCCAACCCAAAAGTAATTCCCACCCATCTGCAAAATATGCCCTCTCTCCCGGAAGTCCAGTCAACTTCCCTGTCACTCACAGAAACATTAGTGACATTTTCCCTTGGCACATTCATTTCAATATCCCTGGTCTATCGATCAGTCTGTTCTTCACATTCGTTTGTACCAGTTATAACACCCACCTGGTTCTCCATCTTTAGCATGTGTTTATTTTTTCAACTTTGAGACAGAATTTTACCTTTTTCTGAAAATCATCTTTTCCGAATAATGTAGGAAGATAGTAATATTTTCCCATATGCTATAGTTTGGTTCTGGACAAGGCCTCTGGAAGGATCATGATCTGGAAGCTTTGTGGCCAGCTTCAGCACCACTGGGAGGTGGGGCCCAGTGGGAGGGAGTTACCCTGGGGGAGTGGTTTTGAGGGGTATTGTCCCCGCCCCTTCCTCTTTTCTCTTCTTCTTTTCTCTCCCTCTGCCTCCTGGCTGCTGCAGGGTGGGTTGGAGCCCTGCACCATTGGGCTCCCCCACCGTGTTCAGCCTCACCATATCCCAAACGCAATGGCCCAAACCAACCATAGACTCCAACCTTGTGCTTAAATAAGCCTTTACGCCTTTAAGTTTATATTTTGACACAATGACAGAAACACACCATATTTCCTCAAATATGCCTTTGTCTCCTGTCCCTGGACCTATTACAGCTGTGGATGAATTTCTGCTGTGACTGACGCGTTGTCATAGAGCAGCCCTTTCTTTTGGAAATGCATTACCTTTTCTAAATAGAGTTCATTGTATTTCCTTTTTCAGAAAAGGAGCTAAATTAAAGGAGGCTGGCCCACCAAATGCAAGTAATGCATCTCTCTGTGACAAAGCTTTGAACAGTCATTGCAAATAATAATAATGATAGCATCACTGTTTTGTATTCAGAAAAGCATGTTTGGGACAACACGACACCTTGGTTAAATTGTTTTTATTTTTCCAGGAGCAATGACAGGTTTACAATTTATTTTACGGACAGCTTCAGATGTTGGCCATCATGATTGGGTTAGAGAAAGTCCTTTATTAGGACAGGGTTGGGGGTTTTATATATATATATATATCAACTTAACTTTTTTTGACTGTGTAGAACAAATGGGTTCAAGTTGATTTCTGCCACTGCCTAGCCCTCGGGGAAATAATCTCCCCCCCACCCTGGGCTGGGGGTTTCTAATTCATAAAAAGGGAGATGGAGAAATGAGCTGATTGTAAGAAAAGTGACTCAGGGGAGTCTACCATGCAGCCAGACACAGGAATCCCACACCACGACTGTCCCAGGGTAAGTCACTTTTATTCTGTGCCCTACAGAACAGCAACTGAGCATAAATGCAGTCAGATGTGCTACACGCTGTCCTCCTTAAGGGAAATAAGAGATTTCTGACTCTTTAAGAATAGCTGTACCTTCTCAGCACCCCTCTAATACAAGGATTTTATCTAAGAAACATTCATTCTTTCTTGTCCCCCACCTCATCAGAAGAAATGCCAGTTAGAGGGGTTGGGGATGTTGCTCAGTGGTAGGGCACTTGCCTAGCATATCCAAGGTCCTGGTTTCAATTCCCAGCACCACAGATCAAAAGAAAAAGGAAAGAAATGCTAATTTCAGTTTGCAAAAATTGAGATGTCATTTGTCACCTGGGGTGATTTACTCTGCTGGTCCATTCCATTGTTTCCTGTGCACTCCTGGAAGTGATGATAAAAAAAAAAAAAAGAGGAGACAGTCGGTGTCTAATGGATAATGTTGCAGAGAAACCCTGGGTGCTCTCGGGATGACTCAGATTCCCCCACCCTTCGGGGAGCGGAGCGGAGCGGGCTGCTGTGTGAAGGGGCTACCTGGAGCGTTTTCTGTATTCTAAATGAAAGTGACAATTTCTCCTTCACGTCAATTTGTAATAAGCAGGGGACTTCCTGGGCAGGAATGCCTCCAGGAGAATGGAATCCATTTTGCATGGGGTGCTTTCTTCATGGTCTAGGAAACTCATAACCGTGTTTCTCTGGGCTTCGTGCTGAGCACATCCAACAGTTTTGATTGGCAGGCGCCTTGTGTGCGTGAACAGAAAGCTGTAAGACATCTGGGGGACTAGAGGGCAGAGATCTAGGGACAAAGATGAAGAGAGGGGACAGCGACATTCTTTGAATTAGATTCACATCCAGAACTTGAGGACTTCGGGCTGGGGTGTAGCTCAGAGACAGAGTGGTTGCTTAGCACACATGAAGTTCTGGGTTTGAGCACCAGCACTCAGCAGGGAGTGGGGACCCTCAATATAGGCATCAACAGGTCGAAAGGGGCCAGGTGCAGGTGGTGCATCTGTAATCCCAGCAGCTTGGGAGGCTGAGGCCTCGAGGAAGATTGCAAGTTCAAAGCCAGCCTCAGAAATCTGGAGAAGCCCTAAGCAATTCAGCAAGACCCTGTCTCAAAAACGGGGCGGGGCGGGGCAGGGGGAAACTGTGGATGTGGCTCAGTGTTTAAATGCCCCTGATATGAAAAAAAAAAAAGTTCAAAAAAAATGTGAGCGTTGATCAATGGCTCTAGAATAGAGATGCTGCTAAATATGCTAAGGTGCACAGGACACCGACCCACAATAGAGACCTGTCCAGCTCCAAATGTCAGCGCTGACAGGGCAGAGATTGAGAACCCTTGGGCTAGATGGACCCCAAATTTCCTTCCAGCCCTAAGATGTCAGGATGTGAAATCCATCTTCCGGTCCCAAATAAAAAGCTGTGCTGAGGTTGTTACTCATACTCGAGGCCCTGGGTTCCATCCCCAGCGCCAAAAATTAAGAGTAAACACCAAGTCTTTTGCTATGGACTTAACTGTGCACCCCACCTGAATTCATATGGTGAAGCACTATGTGACAGTATTGAAAGTGAGGACATATAAGGAGGAAATTAAGGTTAAAAGGAGTCATGACCTCATCTGATAGGATTAGTGCTCTTAGGAGAGTTTGTGCTCTATCTCCCTCCCACCTTCCCCCCACCCCTCCTTCTCCTGTTTTCTCACCACAAGGTGAGAAAGTAGCTTTCTCCAAGCCAAAGAAGCCTCAGAATGGAACACACGGGGTTAGCGTCTTGAACTTGGACTTTGGTCTCCAGAACCTTGAGAAGCAAGCCTCTGTTGCTTAAGCCCCCTCCCCTCCCCCGACCCCGGTCCAGGCCACTTCATTACGCAGCCTGAGCTGACTAACACACCTCCTTGCAGGTCGGTGCTTGGCGCTGCCGCTGCTCATGTATTTCCATGTGTTTGCTACACGGTGCCAAGCATTAGACATGCCTTACCACCCTCCGCCACACACCCCTGGGGGTTACTGCGATCCACACAGCGGAATAAATGAAAGACCAGAGAGGTTACACAACTGGCCGAAGAGCAATCAGTCAGTAAGCGGAAGATGTGGGCTTTGAACCAAGGCAGCCTGACCCCTACTGATGAATTCGTGTTTTTAATAACCATAAGATAGCATCTTCCCACATCTTCTCTCTATATGCTTAAAATTATTAACTTCCAGGGAAGGCAGGAAGGATAAAAGGGTAAGAACAGGGGAAAATTGCCAGAAAACATGGAAGCCAAAAAATCACTGTGTCAGGTGGGCATGGTGGTGCACACCTGTAATCCCAGCAACATGGGAGGCTGAGGCAGGAGGATCGCAAGTTCAAAGCCAGCCTCAGCAACTTACTGGGACCCTAAGCAATTTATTGAGACCCTGTCTCAAAATAAAAAGTAAAAAGGGCTGGGGATGTGGCTGAGTGTTTTAGCATCCCTGGGTCCAATCACCAGTACCAAAAAAAAAAAGAAAAATCTTTGTATCTTCCTCAAGAGCTTAATAGAATTACCATATGACCAGCAATTGCATTCGTAGGTATACACCCAAAAGAATTGAAAACAAAAAACAAATATTCAGGAGCTGGACTACAGCTCAGAGGTAGAGCAAGTGCTTAGCATAGGGAGACCTGAATCTGATCCCCAAAACAATGCCAAAAACTCCAACAAGTACTAACATTGAAAGCAGCATTACTCACAATAGCCAAAAGTAGAAAAATCCCAACTGTCCATCAACAGAAGAATGGATCAACAAAATGGAATATTATTTAGCCACAAGAAGGGGTAAGGTGCTGACTTGTTCCCGCACCAATGAATCCTGAGAACGTTATGCTAAATGAAACAAACCAGGCACAAAAGGTCGCGTGTTTTATGAATTCCGTTTACGTGAAATACCCCAGGAGGTAAATCCAGGGGTAGAAAGCAGTGATTTCCTAAGTCTTGGGGAAAGGGCATGATGGGGTTCAGCTACCCCAAAGATGGCACCTTGGTATTTGGGGAAACAGCAGAAACAGGATGTGCTCTGTTCTCCCCCCAAGACCCTCATGTGAGAGTTGTCCTGCTCAATGCTCAAAGGGAAGGAATGTCACACAGGAACTCCAAGAGGAATCTGAACAAACAGGTCTTGCTAAGTTCCTCCCAGCTTATTCCCATTACGTCATGCCCTTTAGTCCCCTGGATATCTGCACAGCTGCCCTCAAAAATACGCACGTTGCCCTGTTTCTTCGGGTTTTCATTTCTGAAGGTTCCGATGTCATCCAAAACCCCAAATGCTCCAAAACCTGAAATCTTTTAAGCACTGTGTTGCAACCAGTGGAAAATTCCACATCGAACCTCATGTGATGGGTCCCAGTCAAAACGAAGGTGGACCAAAAGTGTTGTAATAAAATTGCCTTCAGGCTGTGTGTATAAGGTGTAGACGAAAAAACTACAACAAATGCAGTGTTGAGACTTGGGTCCCATCCCCAGGGCATTTCGTTATGTAAACGCAAATATTCCAAAACATTTACAAAATCTGAAATGTTTCCCGTCCCAAATATTTTTAACAAGGAGTAGTCAACCTGTATTAAATAGATCTGTTTTGCTTTTGCTTTTGTTAACCTATCTTGTGTTACAGGGATCTCAGCCATGAACCTAATGGTGGGTGAAGAAAAGAAACCTGTTTCTCTCCTTCAGGGATTGCATAACGGGTTTTGGTTTTGGTTTTTTTGTACTGGGGATTGAACCCAGGGGTGCTTAACCACTGAATCACATCCTCAGTCCTTTTTTAATTTTTTAAATTTTAAGATAGGGTCTCACTAAGTTGCTTAGGGCCTCACTAAGTTCCTGAGGCTGGCTTGGCTTTGAACTTGCTGATCCTCCTGCCTCAGGCTCTTGGCTTTGCTGCTGGGATTACAGGCGTGAGTCACAGCACCTGACCAGTTTCCTTTTTTTAAAAAATTATTTATTTATTTATTTATTTTATTTTTATTTTTTAAAGGGAGAGAGGGACAAAGAGAGAGAGAGAGAATCAATTTTTTATTTAGTTTTTTCTCTGGTTTTCATTGCTCTGACACTTAGTTGTGTGTGTGGTGCTGGGGTTTGAACCAGGTGCATGCCAGGCGAGTGCTCCAACGACTGAGCCACCACTCCAGCACCAGTTTCCTCTTGAGGAGAAGACATGGTCTTGGAACTAGACAGAGGTAATAATTGCACAACATTGTCAATATACTAAACACCAGTCAATTGTATACTTTTACACAGTGAACAGTTAATTTTGTGTTACCCAAATTGCACTTCAATTTTTTTTTTTTTTTCAGATTTCAGTAGAGAAGAAGAATAAAGCTAACCTTGACCCAGCACTGGGTAAGCATTTGAGAAATAACAAAACCCCGTAAACAACAGGGCTGATCCCTAGGAAAATGAGCCTCTTCACTCCTGGAACCCAGCCCAGCCACCCGGGCCTCAGCTGGGCTGCTCCTGAGGATGTCATCTGCCACCAGGATGTGCTCCAGAGGCCTTCGCTGTCTCTTTAAAGAAGATGAAGATGGATGGCCCCTGCAGCAGTGGCCAGCAGGTCCCCAGCTCTCCCAGACAGGGAAACAGAACAAGACAGAGAGCAAGAATTTTGTCTCCAAAACAATGAGATCCTACTACCTGTATGTCCTGGGTCATCTTTTTCTTCCTCAATGAGACCTCTTAGACAACTTTTGCTCTAATTTCTTTATTTACTTATTTATGCTGGGTGGAACCCAGAGCCTTGGGCAAGCTCGGCAAGTGCTCTACCCCTGAGCTACATCCCCAGCCCTAATCTATTCCTTTTTACCAGCTGCATATTGTACCGTAGTGGATGAACAATAACTTCCTTGACTATTCTTCTACCAGGTCTTGGCTTTGAGCCCGGCTTGTTTCCCACGTAGGTCTTTGTACGGGTGTTTTTCTATGGCTAGAGGCCTATGCTGCTTTGTTCTTCAGATTATGCAAATCTTTCATGTTTTAATAAAGAATGGAGCCGCAGGAGTGCGATTGCTGGGGCACTCTACACAACTATTTTAAATTTTAAGAGATGCTATCCGATTGCTTTCCAGAAAGGACTGCAACACTCCGTGGTCCCACCAGCATAATCTCTGATGAGCCTGTTCTCTGCGTGACATTAGAATGTCTTTTAAACACACCAGTCTATGCAATGTGGCTTGTCAGGTATTTTTGTTTGTTTGGCTTTATGGTCCCAAAAAGCTGCAGTTGACTGTGAACAGTGCCCCTCACCTGTGCTGACATCTGAGAGTCAAGGAGGAGTGACGTACCTGGCCCAACCTGTCCCCCTCCTAACTCCTTCGGTGTGCTACCTGTCTCCCACAATGCTATCTATTCCTGTCACTTTGTATCTGATCTGAAAATCTTGCATCTTCAAGGCGAAAAGCAAGAATGCTCATCTAACTACAGCCATCTAAACCACATAGGCAGGGGATTCAGATAAAGCATTCTGACTGCCTTTATTTTTATTTTGATGATTTTGAAGATTTACAAAACAAAAGTAAACCGTTTGCACTTGAGCCCTGTGGATTATCAGTTGCCCAGTTCAGCAGCCATCCATTAAACGAGAAGCTTCTAAGTGCAGATAATGGGATGTAGCCTGGCGTTCAGCCTCCGGTATGAACGGGATGCTGAAGGTCCGTGTGGGCAGGGCACCCCCAGCAAGACAGAAACAAATAATAACTGCACCTGGCTTGACCCTGTTAAAACTCATCGTCTCAAAGGCCAGCAAAACCTCTCTCTGTAAGCGAACACAGGAATGAATCTCCACAACATTTAGCTAAGAGGGCAAAGTGTCCTGGTCCTGTTTCAGAAGGGTTGGGAGAGACAACATCACCTTTTGGGGACTTTGCTTTGAGTCATTGGAAACAGGGACTGTTCTCATTAGATCTTAAATCACCTGATGTGCCAGGAACAGTGGTGCACGCCTGTAATCCCAGTAACTCAGGAAGCTGAGGCAGGAGGATCTCAAGTTCAGAGTCAGCCTCGGCTATTTAGAGAGGTCTTAAGCAACTTAGAGAAAACTTGTCCCAAAATAAAAAAATAAAAA
>PVKS010029356.1:8246-25548 GCA_004027875.1 Aplodontia rufa | reverse complement strand
AATCAAGGAAATGAAAAGATGACCTATAAAATCTGAGGAACATTTGCAAGCCATATGTAAATGTTTATGTGTCCTCAAAATTAATTTGTTGAAATGCCATGCTGCAAAGTGATGATATTGAAACAAGGACCTTTGGAAGTAATTAGATCATATGGGCAATGCCCTCATGAATTGGATTAGTTTGCTTCTGAAGGGACTGCAGAGAGCTCGCCATCATGTGAAGATACAACCCAGAAGAGCATCCTCACCAGGACTGTCTATGTTGCCATTCTAATGTCAAACTTCAACTTCCTGCCCGTAGAACTGTGAAAAACAGATTTCTGTTGTGTATTGTACTTTGTTGTAAAGCAAAAACTTACTGAGATACTATATATTAGATAAGAAATTAATATTCAAGGCACATAAGACAATTTTACAACTCCTTTCTGCCAAATAACAAACCCAATTAAAAAATGGACAAAGAAGCTGGATAGACAATTTTCTAAGAAGACACACCAATGACCAACAGATAAACGAAAAGGTACTCAACATCACTAATATCAAGGACATGCAAATCAAAACAACAATAAAACATCACCTCAAACCTGTTAAGATGGCTAATCTCTAAACAAACAAATAAACAAAACAAAAAACAAGATAATAAGTGCTGGTGAGAATGTGAAGAAAAGAAAACCTATGTACACTGTCAGTGGAAGAAATGTAAACTGGTGTGATTATTATGGAAAATAGTATACTAGGAGCTTTCCATACTATTAAAAGTTAAACATAAAACTACAATATGATCCTGCAATTCCAATTATGGCTATATATCCCAAATAATTAAAATGAGGATATTGAAGAGACATCTGTTATCTATGTTCCTTGCAGCATTATTCACAAAAAGCAAGATACCGAGGGAGCCTAAATATTCTTTAGCAGATGAACGAATAAAGAATAGATGGTATATAAAGACAACAGAAGGGCTGGAGCGGTGGCTCAGCAGTTTCAGCGCTTGCTTCACATGCTCAGGGACGTGGGTTCATGCCCCAGCACCACGTACACAATGAAGTGTCTGAGCAATGAAAAACTAAATAAAAATTGATTCCCTCTTTATCTCTCTCTCCCTCTCACTTTCCAAAAAAAAAAAAAAGACAATAGAATATATTCAGCTTTAAAAAAGGAGATTCTATCATTTGCAGTAATGAATGAATCCAGAGGAATCTGGAATATGTTAAGTGAAATAAGCCTGAAAGAAAAAGACAGAAGGACAAATACTACAATTACATTAGCAATTAAAAAAATAGAATGGCTCAAAAGCAAAGAAAAGAATAGTGGTTGGGAGGAGATGGAAGTTCAGGTGTAGGGAGAGACAGTTAAAATAGGAGATACCGTTAAAGGGCACAAAGTTTTAGTTATACCAGAGGAAAAGGTTGTAGAGAATACTTTATAGCATAGTAGCTACAGTTCACAATACTGAAGAATGAGAGTATCTTGTGTGTGTGTGTGTGTGTGTGTGTGTGTGTGAATGATGATGATGATGATGATAACGATGGTGATAATAATATCAGGAAGAAAGTATTGGGGTTGATGGATATGTTTATGTCCTTGATTTTGGCGGTGGTTTTACAGGTACATAGTTATCTTCAAATTCATTGAGTTGAATATGTTAAATATGTACTGTTTTTTAAAGTTAATAAAATAAAGCCTCAATAAAATGGCTTTTGAAAAAATAAAGTATAATATGTATTGCCATCAGAATAGGAGTTGTTGATAAGTAGACTGTGGGCTACAGATATTATGATTGGCAGTGTTCATTGGTGCTTCTGTAAAAGACAGGGTCCTAAACTGATTTTAAAATCACCATTTTTATTTTAATAAAGTGGAATCAGAATTAAGGAATTTTAAATTCAGTGAAATATAACATTGATATGGTTTAACCATATAAATACTATAAATACTTTCCAATCAAAAGTTCTGAAAGTCAAATACATCTGTCATGTTTAATAATAATATATTTCAAACATTTTTTTGAAAGTAGGACTCTGAATTTTATGTAGATAGAATTAAGGATAAATAGGAAGTTGAGTTCAGTGTATTACCCCTTCAAGTAGGTCTAAAACCATTTTATTATCAGAATAGTTTTGAAATTTTTAAATGGTTGAAGCATATAAAGCTACCAGAATGTTAATATATGATATAAATGTTGCCTGGCACACTATTTAAAATCTGCATTAAAATGTTTGCATTCAGTTTTTAATCTACTGTTCATTTCTGGATAACCTGCTTGGCTTTGCCAAGATGTTTTGATATATCCTCAGTTGGCCTTTCTTGTCGTGCTTGAGAGAAACAAGAGAACAGAAAGCACCGCTAACTTATTCATAATAGCAATTTACCCATCTCACTACTTACCCCTAGTTGCATCCATTTGCACTTATTGGTTAGGTCTTGAAAATGAGTGGTCACATCTGCAGTGTATCAAGAAAAAAATTCCTGCTGTGCAATATTAATGTCTGTTGGGAGTTCATCCTGGTCCAATGTTACAAGCATTGAAGACGTTTTTTTCCTGAAATACAGTAACAATTATGAGCTGACAAATTTTGAGCTATTAACATTAGTATAACTATTTCTCACAAAATAAAACTGTATTTGGTTGAGATAAAAATGAAGGATAATTTTAGAAGAATTATAATCCTAAGTAATGACAAAGAACAAAAGATTTAAAGGATATCTTTTATAGGGAAGTTTCCTTTTATATGAGGTCTTCTGGCTATGATCACACTAGACTAATCAATCAGATTATTGCCCTAAGGTTACATATATCTATGCAAATCTTTTGAGTGAAATATATTAACATTCCACATTTCATGTAAATACCTGTGTTTACAATTAAAACATAAAATAGAGGGAAAAAAGAAATGTACCCAACAGCCATGGCTATTTGGCTTTCTTAAAATCCAAATACTTTGTAAAATCATAATGCAACTGGTTATTCCTCTAAAGTGAAGTTTCTTAAACTTGAATATTTTCCATATGTGTTCAGGTACTTAATGAAATGCATTGGAGCCTATTGCCATTGAAATGCTACAATAAACACGTGCACATGCTATTTGAAGACCATCTATGGACTTTGAAGTTCAAATATCGAGTCTGTAGACCTGCAATTAGAAGCATCTCAGATATACAAGATTTTATTGTCATAAATTAAGGAAAATTCATGAAGCTTCATAGGAGCAAGAGATTTCCTTCCTATCTCATTCCAGGGGTAGGTTTTTTGAGCAACCTGCAGGTTACGTTAACCACCTGCTTCTGGAACAGTCACTGTATTCAAGTTGGAAGTAAGCACCTGTAGAAGAGGGTGGAGGAAAGGTAAGGCTGTTACTTTCTGACAATCAGTTGACAGCATAGCGAAGAATGCCCACCCCTTTGATTGCCAATATACAACTAATATGTTGCAGCCTTTGATGAATAGTGTAGGAAGAGCTGAGTTCTTCTGAGACAGGTGTTATAGAAACTGAAAATATTATTGCAAATTTCCATGATCCTCAGTGATTGCGTTCATTTAAAATTTTGAAGACAGAAATTAAGAGTGGTCTTTATGGTTTACTAGAACAGGTCTCCCAGAATTCTTTTGGTCTCTGTTAACTTTTAAAAGTGATTTACTGGAGTTTCTCAACTCTTAAGTTTTCTCATTTATTCCCTTCACTATCTCTTAATTTGTTGTTCCTTTTTTTTTATCAGCTCATTGATAAATTGTTCCAGATTTTCATCCCAGTAATTCCTCTGACAGGGGCCTCATATTCATAATCTGCAAAATTCTCAAAAATCTCAACTACAAAAGCACAAACAACCAAATCAATAAATGGGCCAAAGAACTAAATAAAAACTTCTCAACAGAGGACATTGATCAAGCCAATGAATACATGAGAAAGTGCTCTAAATCACTAGTAATAAGAGAAATGCAAAAGAAAAGTACATTATGCTATCACCTCACGCCAGTCAGATTGACAAAAATGAAGAAAATAAACAATAATATATGCTGGAGGGGTTGTGGAGAGATAGGCACACTAGCATACAGTTGGTGGAACTGCGGACTGGTACAGTCCCTTTGGAAAGCAGTGTGGAGAATCCTCAGAATTCTAGAGATGAGCCCACCATATGATCCTGCTATACCTCTCCTGGGGATTTTTCCAGGGGATTTACAGAATCAGCACATTACAGTGACTCAGCAAAATCGATGTTCATAGCAGCTCAATTTACAATAGCTAAATTATGGAAACAACCCAGATGTTCCTCAATGGATGAATGGATCCAAAAACTGTGGTACATATATACCATGGAGTTTTACACAGCAATTAGAAACAATGATATTGCAGCGTTTGAAGGTAAACGGATGGCTATGGAAGAAATCATGCTGAGTGAAATCAGCATAACCCAGAGGACCAAGGGTCAAATGTCTTCACTCTTCTGTGGAGGCTGGAGCTAGACCCTGGCCATTGAGAAAGGAGGTCTATTATCATGTGTTAAATCCAGATAAAGTATAATGTCATACAACCTAAGGCATTTGTAGAGATGTGTTGGGAAGGAGGGGTCGGGGAGGGATAAGGATGAGTAATTGGGGGGCTCTTGGGGATAAATCTAATTTTCAGAATTTATATATATATTATATTATTTCATTAGAAGCTTGTTTGATTGTTGAAAAAATAAATCTCTGAATATAAAAAAGAAAACACAATTTCAAACTAAAGGATAGATTTGGACCAAGAAAACCCTTAAAAATATACTTTGTGATTATTGAAAGATCTTTTGTAATTATAAAGTATTGTAAGTCTGTAAATTATAACTTTTATCAAAATGGTATTTTCCAAACTCTGGCTCACAAACATTATCTATCTGTACTTCATAGTCAGATTCCAGTATTTCAAGGAAAGGGATTGGCTTTCAAAGAAATGAAACACAAATTAGACAATAAAAAAGTGATTTATTTTGCACTCTTCACAAAATAAATTATTATAGATAGATACAATAGAAAACTAATAAATAAAAGACTGAATAATAAATAAGGTTATTTCTTTTGGAGTACTTCTATATTTGAAATTAGTTTTCTCTTTTGCTGCTAAATTTGTATGGTGCTGGGGATTGAACTCAGGGACTTAGCAATGCTAGGCAAGCAATCTACCTCTGAGCTACACACCAGCCTATTCACATTGATGTAAAATCAGTTCTATAATATTGGAGGATTTTGCTACTTTAAATAAAAGTACCATAACCCTTGGTTTGCCTCACTGTTGGAATGATGATTTGTTTTCATTAAAAAAGGAATGACCTCTAACCACTATCCCTAACAATGCCATTGTCAGAAGCTATAGGTTTATGCTATCATCCACTGTGATTTCAGCAAAACACCTTTACCATAGTTCAACTGATTACATCCAGATAAGGAACAAAGTCATGTAAAGTACAATCACCTCTTTTCTTATTGCATATGAATATATATCATTATCTTTAGGTACTAATTTCAAAGAGATACTCTGTTAAAAGGAAGAAGTATCAAACTCATTGGAGAGAAACTCAAGTGAAATATTAAAACCAACATAATATAGCAGACTGTTGACCCTGAGAGGCTCCTGTATTAAAATCTCAGTTCTGCTTCTTGCTAGTCATGTCACCTAGGAAAAATAAATAACTTTTCTGTACCTCACTTAAAAAGCTAGAAATAAAAATAGTGCTTATATTATAAGGTTGCATGAATTTGTGAGTAAAGTACTTAAGACATTACCCAATACATGATACTATATATATATATATGTATATATATAGTAGATATATATAGTAGATGTATATAGTAGATATATATATATCTAGAAATGGATGTGTAAGTATATGCAAACTTATAGTAGTCTTACTAAGCCACTATCTTTGTTAACATCTATTCCCCCTGTATAACTAGAAGAAAACTAAAATATAGTACATCTTTATTTTCATCAATTATATAGTGTTTTCGGTGACATTTCATGAATAACCTCACATCCTATACCTTATACAAATACTTATTCACAGATAAAATCAAATGTAACTAATAAGTATATGTTCTATTCATTCATATGTATCTAATGAAAATCAACAAAATAAAAAATTTCGTTTCTTTTTCAGTTCTGAGGATTAAATCCAGGTCCTCCCACATGCTAGGCAAGCACACAAAATAAAATATTGATTTGCAGTTTATAATAAATGTTACTTTTTAATATTCCCTAAGCTATTAGCTACTTTAATTTTTTATAAACTAGAAACATCTGGGAGTTTTTAAAAATGCTAATACTCAAGTAACATCTCACACCAGTTAAATCAGAGTGTGTGGCAGTGTGAGCCAGTTAAATTAATGTCAATGCAAAGATCCCCTAGTTTTTACAATATGCAGCAGAATTTGGAACTGTTGTCCTGAATCCTCTTTATTCAATGTGTGGTGCATAGACCAAAACAACCAAAATCATGGGGGAGCACAGTAGAAATGCAGAAATGTTGGCCTAACCCCAGACCTACTAAATCTGATTATATATTATTAGCAAGATTCCCACAGATTCATACTCATGATGAAGTTTTAAAAACACTGTCTGATCTCTGAAAGAGCAATTAAACAAAACCCCTAAGCAGAATTATATAGAGAGACTAGTTCTGGCAAATCTGTTGGAATCAAAAGTGTCTATAACAGTAATCTTAAGGAGAAAAAAAAAACCTTTATTTTTTTCCCCTAACCTTTACCCTAAACTGATATTCTGATTTTATTAATCAAATGTAAGTTACTTTATCTGCAATGTTAATTATTCCAACTTTATTCCAATAAAGCATTTTCCATTGCCCAAGACTCAATTAGCATTTTTGACCTTGAAATGTCAGTTTTGTTATAGATCTGTACTGTGAAAATTAATGTTCACAAGTCTTTTTCAGTACAGTAATAAGAATTTTATAACAATGTAGCATTTTTGCATTCATATGAATAGATTATTTTTGTATTAATGCCAAGGTACTTTTTTCAGGTTCTATGGGATCCAAACTAGATATCTTATATTGACATAATTCCTTTTTGAGATAAACATTGACTATGTGCCAATTCCACACAAATCTTATAATTACTTTCCACTATTCAGTCATTTATTAGTTTAGTAATGTTTGTTGCATATTCACTATGTACGAAGAAGTTTTACAGGGGAAGGTTTTTATAAAGCCTGTACAACTCATATCATACATTGCTCAATTTGAAATTTAGAATTGGAAAAATAAATAAATTAAAAATAAAATTGAGATTCCCCAAAACAAAATGCTATCAGGCAAAAAAGGGAATAATTTTCCTACTGCTGGCCAGTGTTCTGTGGTAAGTTTATAGTTTATATGATGAACAAAATCATAGATTATGCTGTTTTAAGTAAATGAGAGAGCTCTGAGTGAGTAGATAGCAGTTTTCTTTTTTATGAATAAGAAGCTGGGGTATAACAAGCTCAGTGATGGAGTCTTGCCTACCATTTTTTGAGGCACTAAATTTGAATCTGAGCACTGCCAAAGGTGAAAACATTAAGATGTGTCATGTCATTGTGGCACTGGAAGAGAAATATGCTGTGGCTATGTGACAGTCTAAGAGGAGAAGGGTCAAGGAGGTAAGAAAAGAGGTTGGGCAAAACTATTAGGAGTTAACTTTGTACGCCATATCAGAAAGCCATGACATTTTCCATGGGTGTGTGGAATTGTTAGACAGTAACGTATAAACAACATCAAGAAATTGTTTTTTGTTTGTTTGTTTGCTTGATTTGGAGAGGGATAGCTGATTTATTTTTTTAAGAGAGAGGGACAGTGAGAGAGAGAGGGAGAGGGAGGGAGAGAGAGAATCAATTTTATTTAGTTTGTCACGTGGCTTTCATTGCTCTGACACTTTGTTTACACGTGGTGCTGGGTATCAAACCTGCACATACCAGCCAAGTGCCATATCCACTGAGCCACAGTTCCAGTCCCTGGGATAGGTGATTTTAAAGTAAAAAACAGAATAGGGTGAGGAAAAATATATTCGAAAAAAGACCAGTTAGGGATATGTTACAACAATCTATATATCAGAATACAAGAACCTAAAGTATATTATAATACAAGGAGTAAAGTCTACAGGATCTGGTGACGAAAAATACCAGGTGAAGGAGATAGAGATACATAGTAAAGGGTACTGGTGGTTTTATTTGTGGTAATATACTAAGGTGAGGCTTAGCAATAAAGAGAAATAGGGAGAAAAGGCAGTTTTGATAGGGAAAATATTGGAAAGTCATTTTATCCCTCTGGAAGACCTTAGCATAGCTCTTAGGAAGAAAATGGTATATACTAATTCCACATGATAAGCATGGTCTAGACAAGACGTTTTGGCCCTTGAGGCTGAAAGATCCATATCACCTTAGACCACCAATGTTTGAAAGGTACATGGAAGAAGATAACTTAGCAAAGGACATTGAAAAAGAGCTGTGGAGCTGCGGGGGAAGCGGGAGGTCAGCAAGACCAAAAAGAGGTCAATTTTTATTGGAGAACTGAGATGAAATATGTTCCAGTAAAGGTCCATTCTGGTTCAGTTTTCCTAAGCACAATGCATGACTAATATCTCAGTTCATTTGTTTTGTGAATGGTCTGAGAATGACATAAAACCAATACAAAAACCTATATATAAGAAGATAAGCTGATAATGACTAACTCAATGTGCTTAAAAGTTGGCTTTAATCCATATTACTGAACAACAGTGAGACTGTTAGGCAAGAAGATCCTTTCACAAGAGTACGTGGGGTCACATCTCAGTTCTTCTCACAAAATGTAAGTGATCCTGAGCACAATACTTACATCCTGTTTTCCCATGTGTTGAATGGAGCTTATTGTTATCCCCCTGCCATGGAATTACTATTAAATGAGATACTAAGGTCAAGCATTTAAGCACAACTCTAAAGGTTAGCTATTAATAAAATTAAAATGTGAGGGTTTTTTTTTTGTTGTTGTTGTTTTTTAATTTAGCTAGGATCCTGCAAGGTTATATGGGTCACACCTGCAATTCCAAATTAGACAAAAATCTAAAAATACATAGAAAGTGTATTCCAAATAAGTTAGCAAATTTCTGATCTTTGGCAAAGTCCTCTTCTCTTTAGAATATTATTTTTTAATCTTGCCTTAAATATAACTGGGGATAGAACTCAGTAGAAGAGTACTTATCTGGCATGAGCAAGGCCCTGAATTTGATCCCCTCTCTGCTCTCCCTAAAAAAGGGAGAGATATTTAGGATAAAATTTTCAATAGCAAGATCCAAACAATTTGTGGGATCCACTGTACTGAAATAATTATAGAAACTGAATGAAAGCATTTTGTTCTAATTTCTAGGGACAAATATATTAGTAAATACTATAAATAAGGATGGCAGAGTCTCTAAACTAAAAAGCCAAACCTTTAAAACATGCTGTATAAAGTCAGGAGAATTGCAGGACTGACCTCCCAAGCTTTTCAGAATAATATTTAATGATGTGATAACTTATTAATATTGGAAACTACCATTCTAATAACTTTAAAAAACTACATATTTATAAAGTATCATATTTTGTCCAATAGTTTTAAACCTCCTCTAATTATCTAGAAATAGTCATTTCAATAGATAATATTTTACATATAATGTAAGAGCCCTTCTGTTTGTCTAAATCCATCTATTTATTTGAAGAGTATTCCTAAATTCTGAAATGCTCTGGGAGTAGAAGTACATTTATTTCAAAAATATTATCTCCTTACGCTAAGATATTCTTTCTCTTCGACCACATTTGATGGACTGGGATCATAGATGGTTCCTTGAATAAAAATAGTGTGGATGACTCAAAATTATGGGTCTGGTAACATACATAGCTGGAAGAGAATATACTATTATTAAATCTTGGTGTGTGCATTTTAGCTTAGTAACATTTTCTAAAAAAATAATAAATCAAGGGGCTGGAGTGGTAGATTGGTACTTATGGCGCTTGCCTGGCGTGCTCAAGTACTGGAATTTGAACCCCAGCACCACGTACACAACAAAGTCTCAGATCAATGAAGGCCACATGAAAAACTAAATAAAAAATTGATTCTCTCTTTCTCTCTCTCTCTTTCTCTCTGTCCCTCTCTCTTTAAAAGAAAATAATAAATCAAATAATTGGATAACTCTACTATAAAACAAGAAAATGACATTTTCTGTCAAGTACTTATATATTCTTACATAATAATGTTTAAAAATGCGTAACACACAGGTTTGTATCCAAGAAAGTTAGACATGCTATTAATGTAGCTTGAAAACTGTGAAATGCTTGATCGAAATGCACTCTATTAAATGCTATCATTTGTGCTTAGGTCTCTTTAACTAATTTTCTAAGTTGTTTAGATTTACTTTATGTACTATTTTGACATTTGTCACATTTTGATTTTACTGCTTAATTATTCACATTGGATTTTTCTCTCCTTTGTCTTTGTCTTTAATGTGAAATATTTCATTGACACAAATTTTACGTTTTCCATTTTTTTGTTTTCTATGTCCTCTAAGATAGGAAGAAAAATTCTTACACATATTTTTCATGGGCTTTTGTAACTTTTTCCCTTTTTTAGTACCAATTGCTTCTTTTGTATCTCATATTACAATGTTCTGATATTTACAGGTTAGGATTCACCATTAGTATGTTATCTGTTAAGTTAATTTTTTCTACCTACTTCTATTCTGTCTTCCAATGGTTATTTGTTCTCTGGTTCTGTGTGAATTGATGCTGTGCATTCTTTTTTTTTTTCTTTTATTAAAAAGAGAGGGACAGTGAGAGACAGAAAGAAAAACAGAATCAAATTTATTTAGTTTTTCATGTGGCTTTGATTGCTCTGACACTTTGATGTGTATGTGGTGCTGGGGTCTAAACCTGCGTACTTGCACCTGCCAGGCAAGTGCCATCACTGAGCCACTGCTCCAGCCTGATGCTACGCATTCTTGAATATCCAACTGCTAGATTCAGACCTCTTACAACCAAATTTATCCATATGAAATATAATCTCCTTTAAAGAAATTATAAGATTTTCTACATAAATAATAATTTATGAAAGTGGTGTTCTTAAAAACTGGTACATGCATTAGGAATAGGAGCACAGCATGACAATGGACAGAGAATTAAAGTAGGGTTCAAGACTTCCTACTCCTTCTGACTTCTCTTCTTAAACTTAGGTAAATTTTTTTCTCTTTCCTTGTTTCCTCATCTAGAAAATGAGAATCTTAGTTGTTTCTGGTACAGGTTTCCAGCGCAGCATCTGAAATTTGACATGTGATCTGTAAGTACTTTTGAATAAATGACATGTGTTGAAAAGCTATTAAATGGAAGAGTAGGAATTTCAACCCAGGCACAGTCACCATCTAAAACTACCATAAATTCCTAATCTCCATTAGGGCAGATATGCCTATATATTATAAATATATATGTATATTTATAATGTTAAATTATTTATGAGTGTACATTTGCAAAACTAGCAAACCTTTCTAGGCAGTTATGAATCAGTAGAAGAAAATTAAAATGAAAGTTGAAAGGTTAATTTTGATATCAACAAGTTACCTTTGTTCATGTCTCTGTTTATGCATCAAAAATTGTTAGGTTTTTCACAGTATGTGTATGCTATTTGTGTGTCTAATTTTTGGAAAACAGACTAAATTTTAAAAAGCATTTTGTAAAATCTGCATATGTATAAATGCTGGGATTATAAATAATGTGTCATGATGTTAGCCTAAAATATTTGTTGGGCTCTTTTTTTCTTTTTCTTTCCTTTTTTTTTCTTTTTTTTTTGTATCGAAAGAGAGTCTTGCTACCTTGCTCATGGTGGTCTCTAAATCCTAGGCTCAAGTGATTCTCCTACTTTAGCCTCCTGGTGTAGCTAGCACTACAGGTGCCTAGCACTGTGCCAAGTTAAGCAAAAAATTTTGTAAGCAATTCCCTCTTTTCTACCTTCCTCACCTCTATCTGCTCCTGAAAAGAAAAGCTTTGCCTGTGAACTCATCTTCAGGAAATCTTGACAAGAATTAAGCAAGGAGCTTGGAGAACTGAGGAAAAAAATAGTTAATAAAAAATCACAGGACCCCAAACAGATTAGAGCTTTTTCAAAGCAGTATGGATCTCCCTAGCCTTGCCATGTCAACTGTAGGCCATAATGTCTTCAATATAATGAGAAGGGAAAAGAAGAGGCTGAACAGTAAGATGGGAAGTTAAGGACATCAGTGGAGGCATCCCGTTGGTTTTCTATTCACTCAGAAAGGATTAGATGAATTTCTGCAAAACCCAGGAGCTCCATTTCATTTCACTTTTTGTGCTCTCTCAACAGGAGGTCAAGGTAACCAGGCACAGACAGATGTATAAATGTCCTGAGATATGACTGTAATCTTCAATATAGTCACATAAACCACCATGGCTCACTTTCATAACGTTGGCAGCGACATCTCAGAGACCTTTTTAAAAAGTTACTCCAACATCTGTAAGTATTTCAAATTGGTCAATTTTATGTCTTTCAAAAGTGAAAACTCCCTTTCTAAAAAAATAAATGATGATTTAGATTCCACACCTAGTTTACTATGATTTCTTATAGTTTGGAGTGCTGCTTGGTACTTCTTTGACCAACTGTGAGAAACTTTTTTTTTTTTTTTTTGGCTGAGAAGCAGATTAGTATTAATCGTGCATAATTATGTCCCATGTTTGTAGATCACCATTCTTTGAGGCTTACTGTTTACTTTGTGCATTTATTGCACATTATAATGTATATTCTTGTCACTTTTGATTCTGCCACCCTTACATGATGAAAAAAAGACAGATACCATCAGATTTCACTGAGACATTAAAGATTTGGGAATTTGCCAATTTCTTCTAGGCATAATAACCCAACAGAGTCACAATGTTCAGTCAAATCAAAATGGGGATTCTTGAACTCTTGTCTTTAGTTAATTTATTAATTGTCCCCTTGAATAACATCACTGAATGCAGAGGTGGGCTTCTGGCTTGCTGCATTTGGCTCATAACTGGACTTTTCTTCAGCTTGCAGCCAAGACAGTCCCAAGAACACAAATTTAGCTATATCCTTTCCCCTACTCCCAAACCTCCAATGATTGCCATCTAATGTAAAAGTGAATACACAATTATTATTCTGACCCATGAAGACCTCCAGGATCTCATGTTTTTATTCCAGGGTAGTAGCATTGGGTTCTTTCTCAGACATACCGAGAGAATTCCTACCTTGGGCTTTGGGTTTGTGACTGGAAAATTCATCTTTGAGATGCAAAAGCAATATGTGTTTCCAGATAGGCACTTCTAATTTTGTATGACTGGTTGATACAGCTTTCTGCTTACCATTCACTCCTTGGATAGATGGTCCTTATCTAGAGCCCCTCAAACTCATACATTCTTCTTACCCTACCACAAGCCTGGCTCCTGGAAAAATGCCTAGCAAAGATAGGTTTTAACAAATATATGTTACATACAAAATGAATAAATGAATGGATGAATCCAGTTGAGAAGAAAAAGGAAAAGCAAAGTTTGTATTTTTGCCCATGTTAGTCTATTCTTATGAAAATAGTCATAAGTACGCTGGAGATATGAGTAACTTGGTTTTGTAAGTGTTCTTTCCAGGAAATCTCTAATCCTGTGGTTTTCATAGGCACATGTTAAAATGTTGGCTCTAACTAAAATTAAAAGATGAAAGCTATATTCCAGAAGGAATTATCTCATGTTCAGCAGTCATTATGACATGCCCCCCCGCAACAGGAGTTTTTCAACTTCTGTTTCTCAACTCACTCCACTACTTGAACTGAAATTCCAGCTCTACTTATATGCAGCACGAGCATGTTGTTTTGCAAAACAGGCCAAATATATAACACAGATACAAATTCAACAAACTGTTAGTCTTCATTTATTTCATCAAGTTACTCATTTATTTGATCAAGTTCAATTTAGCACTTGAAATTACAGGATCTCACAAAAACACAGCATTTTTGTAAAAGGAACTCATGTTATGTATTGGAGGCAGATATGCAAATTACATCTTTCTTAAAATGAATTAAGTCTCATCATATTGATCATATTGAATATCTTTACAGGCAATCTTTCAGGACTAATATTATATATATATATATATATGTATGTATGTATACATACATATATATGTATGTATGTATACATACATATATATGTATGTGTGTATATATATGTATACAATATATATATATAAACCATTCCACTTTTTCCATATGCTTGAAAATCTAAAACTTATTTTTATTTTTTTTCTGCATACACCGTTTTTCATGAATAACAGAGTTGGAAAAATATTTGTAAGCATGATCATTGCTGCTAGCCATTAAATGACTTCTGAATTTCTTATATCTGTATCAAGGAAGGAAAAACAGAATATACCACATGAAAAATAAATTCCAGCAAGAAGACATAAGAAATGAAGGAATTTGAGGGTAGAGTGCCTCTGGTCATATTTCTAATGATAATACCTTGGTTCTCATGCTTCATAGAATTTGGTCCTTATTTTGCTTTATATAACCCAACAAATTCATAATGTCTATTTTCCTAAATATTGGTGCTTAAAGCTTAGAGAGTCCTTTCATTAAAAATTATTCCATCGGTTCTTCACAATTACCCGGTAAAATAGGTGTTAATATTTGTGTTGTTTTATAGTCAACCTGCCTGAGGCTTATCAAGATCTAGATCAAGGCCACTGAACTCTGTAGCTTACCTTTTTCCAATTAAATTATTTAGTCTCATTGATTTCAAAGATATAAAATTGTTCAGGTCATTTAACTAGCTACTCTTTCCTGTTTCCTGAGTTCAGGACAATGGTGAATGATAATCCTTCTTTACCTTTTTCCATAACTTCTACAAAATATTTTTTAAAACATTAAAAATCACAGATTGGGGCTGGAGTGGTGTCTGGGTAGTTACAGCACTTTTCTGGCATATGCCAGGATGTGGGTTCAAACCCCAGCACCATGTACACGATGAAGTGTTGGAGCAATGAAAGTCACATGAAAAACTAGATAAAATTGATTCTTTTTTTTTCTCTCTCTCACTGTCCCTCCCTCCCTCTCTCTCTCTCTCTCTTATACACACACACACACACACACACATACATAATCACAGTTCTACATGTCTGGAGTATCACAACAGATCTTGTGAGTTTTTAATACATAGCACATAGCGCTTAGGGAAATTAATTAATGAATTAATAAGCAAACTTGTTGCTATTTATTCCTTCTCTCTGTTTTGACATCAAGAACATTAGTTCTCTCTGATGCACATAAAAGTTCAGTCTCTAAACAAGATCTTTCATTCATGTCAGGACAACATAGGCTGGTATTTTCAGGGTATAAGAGTTTAGCTGACTGCCTTTCAGGTCATTTGCACTTTCAATGTGACTAGCATACATGATGTGTTTTAGACCTACTCTAAAGTCTTTTTTTAATTTCTTCTGTCATTTCTGTCATCAAAATAGAAATTAATTTCAGAAAACAAAGCTATGGGGTATTATTTAATAATGTTTTGGAGCTCCTTTGTGTATCTTTGATTATTAGTTATCCAAGGTCATCATAACTGAAAACCTACCTAATGCTTATCCATATCCAATTTTCCTCCCATTCTGGGCTCAAAGAAGGATGAGATTTTCCACCATGTGACTATCTTGGATAATGGTTTGTGAGCAGAAATGATGAAGCATTCAATTACTGGAATGAGACCCTTTGGTGCTCTCTTCCCCTGACTCAGCAACTGAGGCAACATTGCTTTCCAGATGGTGTATCTGCAAGAGGGAGAAGATCCATCAGCCAGGGTCCCCATGTGGAGTAGAACATCCTGCCAACTCAGTAAGCATGAATCAGAGAGGAGCTTTATTGGCATAAGCTACTGAGATTTGGGAGATATTTTGTTACTGCCTATGCCAATTAAAAATCCTAAGAGGCATAGAAATCAAATTCAGAGGATCTGGATAATATGCAACTTAATAGGTTCATCAAATTGAGTAAGTCACTTATTTGTTGTTTTTCATTTTCTTCCTTTCTAAAATACAGGTGATAAAAAGTATTCCCGAAGTCCTCAAAAAATGATTATAAAAATCAAGTTACATAGTATAAGCTCAGTTACTCTGTAATTTATATTCATAACTGTGGTGACATAGTTTTTGTTCCTTTGTAATTGCTACTTCCTGATTGAGGGAATTTCTCTTCCCAGTGTCTTGCATTCTACCCACACAGACTAAATAGATACTAGTAATAAAATTCGAGTGTGTGAGTGAACAGAATGTCATTCTTTGTTTCTCTTGTTTTTATCCATGATTATGACCACACAGTGGCTCTAATAATTAAATCCAAGAGTTCTTAGATCAGGCATTCGAGAGTCAGGCTCCATTCCACGACAACCACCTATTTCATATTCACCTATATAGTTTTCCTCCAACTAGCTTTGAGCCTCAGACAATCAGTACATCCCTTATATTTTGGTACAATGTGGAAAACAAAGTTAACTCCGTGTTAAGAGAGCCTGGCATCCTTTGTTTTACTCCTGGGATTCTTGATTGGGATTCCCTCCTGGTTCAATAGAGCAAAAAGGCCAGCAAAGCTGGGGCACTCTTTGGACTTTATTGTTGGTTGAATGGGCATACCTAAGAAGGAAATAGACATACAGCCAATGTTATACATTTTAGGTCCTTGGAAAGTGAGCAAGTCTTGTCTTCTTCCAACCGTGAGATGCAGGGGATTAGGTGTCATTCCTCAAGCTGTCGGCAAATTCTCTCTCTGCTGGGGAAGCAGAAACAGTGCAGTCATCAAAGCTCTACATAATGGTTAAATGTGGACCCTCCAGCATGAATTCCAGCTCTGCCACTTACTGAGTTACCTTGAGGATCAAACTTCTTTTATGTCTGTTTCTTATCTATAATGTGGATACAATAATAGCAAATAATTTGTGCAGTTGTTTAGAAAAGATTTCATACATATAAAAGGTTTAGAAGAAGAACTTAGATATAGGAAGCACTGTTAGGCTTACTTACTGTTTTCTCCTTTTAATCAAACTCCAAACTATTATTTTAAAAAAACTGAGGGAACTGGGTGCTCTAACAGATGGAGGAGTTTGTGGGAGGAAGGAGAAATGAGCAGTTGAGCTAGTTTCATGAAGACATTGAAGTGACAGCCGTTTAGTACAGATGATGCTAGGAAGGTTTATAACTTTATTATTGACTAGAGGTCTATAATACTCTGAGCTTCAGAGCCCAAATTGTGTGTGTGTGTGTGTGTGTGTGT